>JAVQJD010006384.1:0-36069 GCA_036023655.1 Nannoperca australis
AGAAAGAGAGAAAGAGAGAAAGAGAAAGAGAGAGAGAGAGAGAGAGAGAGAGAGAGAAAGAGAGAGAGAAAGAGAGAAAGAACGCTGTGGTGAGTTTTAAATGTTATGACAGCAAGGAAGAAGTTTTCTGTTATTTCACAGGCTGCATCACTAAATTATTTTGCATATTGCCCAGTCTGGTATGACTGTGGCTAGAATGTGCCTTATCTTCCACTGAATATAGAATAAATCAGTTAAACACACAAACAAAGCATGATATTGAAAACATCAATTCAACACAAAATATATTTATAAATTACCTCAAGGACGTGTCAGTCAAATCAAAGCTACAGTATAATAAATAAAAAAGGAACAAAAGGGGTTGAGTGCATTTAGGTTTGATATTGTCACTTGCAATCGCAGGAGAAGATACAGAGTTGTAACGTAGTGGAACTAGCAGACATTTCTCCCAAAGTGATAAATGTTTCTCTTTGTAGTACAGTGTGGAATTCTGGTTGTGATAACTGAAAATGGCCTAGTTGACTTTTTACAGACAGAATATTAAGATCCCACGTTAGAAGGTATGGTTATGAATATAACATCATCACAGACCTCAATTAATTGATAGAATTGCCTGTACAATATTAAACAGAGTTGGATATACTGCAGACCCAAGTGTTTAGGGAAAGGTCTGAAAACCCAAAGGTGTAGATGTAAAAATCTGATTAGGAGCAAAATAACAATACAGAGGCGCCCAGTCTACATCCTCCACAGTATGGTGAAAATGATGAAAGCATGTCATGAGGAGGGCAAAGGAGATGAAGAAAAGAAAGGAAAGAACAATGGATGATTAGAGTTGAAGAAAAAAACAGGACGAGGAAAGAAGTGGGCAGAAAGCTCTCTGCCCACTTCTTTCCTCTCCAAGAGGAGAGTAAGAGAGATGAGGGTTAAAGGGATTACAGAAGCAAGAAAGGAAAAGAGAGGAGAAACGAGGTGAAAGTGTCAGAGAAGAAAGAGGGAGAATAGAGAAATTCAAAATGTAGGGATTGATAAGAAGACAGAAAAGGAGAGCAGAAAACTTAAACGGAAAGTTAAGGGTATGGTAAAGAAAGGAAAGGTGAGTATGAAAGGAGAGAAAATGACAGGTCGGCAAAGAGGGGAGAGAATAGAAGGAGGGAATGAGCTAAACTGCAACATTTTACATCACAAAATTGAGGGATTGTTTCAAGTCCAGTGAATAAAGGACATGCATCTCAACACCCACCCCGCCGCCCGTCAGTAACTCCTCCCATGGTACTGCCTGTTACTGCTAAATTCCAACAGTATGAAGCTGCTCTCACCGAGAAAAAGAGTAGAAACAGCAGGAGCGTCCACGGAAACAGGCACAGGCGCGCCCCAGGAGAGGTTGAACACTTCAGGCTGAGAGGTCCTTGTCAGACAAAAGCTGCTGAAATTCTGTGAATTAGCTAAGAGCAAAGCAATGGTTAGTTGCTGCACAGTAAAGGTGATTTAAAGGTTCAGCGATCAAGCGATAAATAGATTTCTGGAAAGTGTTCTACTTATCGGCAGATATCAGAGAATAAATCAGAGAAAACGTCCCTTTTGCTATGCAGAATATGAGTATAAGAACTTAACTGCTTAGTCGCCTTATCAAACCAAGTCACTTCAATGTGAGTTTCAGTAGATACACAAAGTGTATGCAGCTGGACTTGTTGAAAATATGTAGATATTTGTGTTTGATGAACGTTCTGACCTGTAATGACCAAAATAGCCTGTAATGAATCAAGACTATTCAACACACATTATATCTTTCTCTCTCTATTACAAAAAAGAAACGTTTGAGAAACTCCACAGAATCGAGCCCCTCCACTACAACTCAACCCACCATGTCATAAGTCTATGACATCGTATGCTCCTCCTCCCCATGAAAACACGACCCTACGAGAGGAGACGATGTTGTGTTTTTGGTAGAACGGCAGAAGGAGAATGGGAGGATGGGAACCAGAGCCAGCCAGCCAGAGAGGCGGATGGAGACAGGGCAGCCACAGGGGCCGCTTGAAGCCTGGTGGTGATGAGATGCGATGGGACCCGACCCTGCAGAAGCCCCAGCCAGCGTGTTAGCTGACTAATCCTCTAGCCGACCAGTGCCAGGATCCAGACTCATCAGCTTTGGTGTTCTCTTGTCAGACTCATTTTTATAACGTCCCACTGGTCAATTCTAACCACTAATGCCCAACACAACGGCCCCTAATGCCAAGTGATTACGGAGTGCTGTTTTAGCACATTTGTCGCCTGAAAAGAAAGAAAGGGCCACAAGGCAGTGGGCTGGCTCCCTGCTCAAAGGACCAGCCTGATGAACTAAGCAGAAAGGGAGCAGACCTAAAAGCCAGTCTAAGCCACCTCTCTCGGGGTGGGCACTGTGGGGCCAGAGCTGGGTCAGGACTGAGCTGGGCGGTGGGCAGGGATTTACAGTGCCCTATTCTACAGCATACAGACAGTTCCTGTGAGCTCATACGTGAGGAGAGACTGAATGTGCACATCCGGACCTTTCCTGCATGCCGTGCAGAGAGATGCAAGGGTGTGGGTTTGGTTTTTAAGTTGGTAGGGACACATGGGTGAATGAGGGCATGTCACGGAAGCAGGAGAATCCTAGGTTATGGTATGGTTTGTAAACAATGCTTGCTGTAAACTGCCACCAAAGGGGTTTTTAAAAAAAGGGAATATTAGGCAGTATATGTACACAAATGTTATTTTATTTTATTGATTCATCTGACAAATATTTTCTCAGTTAATCAATTCATATGGTTTGGTCTAAAATCTCAGAAAATACAAAATAAATTAATAGTAATCCTGTTATTAAGCTACTACTATTGGTATAACCATATCAAGTGGCATCACAAATGAATGCCAACAGGATGTCCTGGTGCCTCAGTTGGCTGAGGCATAAACTATATGACTTGGACATCCTGGGTCCAGATTTCACTGTAATGCTCGTTATATGTCACCAGCCTCTCTCTCATGCTCGTTGTTTAAGTATAAATGTATGTAATATTTGCAGTTGCTGCACCACCAACAGGGAACAGAGCTTTGTGTAGAGAGGTTATCTGCCTCTGTTTGCCTACAGCTATTGTATCACCTGAGGCCCCCTCAGTTGAACTAGTGCCATTGACCTAACCATGTGACATGTACAGTAAACAGTAAAAAAGCATATGGACGCAACACTGCTGGGACACCAACACCAGGGAACACTAAGCAGAAAAAACACTACTGTTCCACTAATATTTAGACCAAGCAAGCAGCCAAGGCAGTTAAGTTCTGCTATCATGTATATTTTAGGTTTTATACACGGTTGAGACAAGCCAAGGTCTAACACCCAGGGCAAAGGTGAAGGAGCCTGGCTTATGCAGATATGATTACAGGTATTGCAGCAATGCTAAACACCAGAGAAGCTGGTTTTCTGCAGTTGAGTACACACAGTAACTACCAAACAGCTGCTAGAAATGTAGAGATATATTTAAATACAACGTTTAATCTGTTGATTTTTCTGTTTTAACTGAATAATGAATCAGTCGGCATATGTTTAAGTTACTATCAGTGACGTCCAGTTGCCTTTAATTTACTACTTCTTGATTTCCTTTGATCAACTCAGTTAAAGACATTTACTTTTTAAACCAAGTAGATAAACTAAAGTGTTTTTAGTTATTAATCGTTAAACTGTATGCAAGCAATATGAAAATACACTTTGACCTTCCAGGAAGAAACAAATTAGAGCTGCAATCATTAGTTGATCAAAAGAAAATTAACTGGCAACTATCTTCATAATCAATTAATCTTTTTTTTATTATCATTTGTCATTTTTCAAGCAATAATGTCAAACATTTGCCGGTTACAGCTTCTTAAATGTAAGAATTAGCTTTTTTTTTTAACCATTTATGGCAGTAATTGAAGACTCTTTGGGTTTTGGACTGTTGGTTGGACCAAAGGAGTAATCTGAAGACGTCACTTTGGGCCATGGGAAACTGTGATGAGCATTTTTCACAATTTCTAAGGGACTAAACAATTGTGAAAATAATCGGCAGATCAACCAATAATGAAAATAATTGCCCTAAAACAAATCTTGAATTGTTAAATATAGGAGACCTTCATAAGCATATGGACGCCTTGCTGTTCTCCCCCTTTATGCTACCAATGGAACAGGCATATCTTGAATTACAGAGGGAACATTATGCAGACCACAGCTACAAGCCTGTGATTAGTTCTGTTTGTCATTGTGTTAGTCAGTGCGTAATGTGCAAGAGCAGCAGTCCCGCGGGAAGGTCAGACTGTGTGACACACTAGGACTCTACAGGACAACAGCATTGTACACCAGAATGAGTCTGAGTAACAGCAGTTAACCCTGGACTCAGAGATATAAAATATATCTACAGTGTTTTTTAAATCGTCAATCATTATTGTTGCCACATTTAGCACAATGTATGGTAATCCACTCAGAAGAAAACGATTGCTGTAGATAATATTTAGGTGTCTTACTTGGAATGTTTTGTGGTAAGCCTTGTCTCAAATCTTCAAAAGGAATAGCAGAAGGATGAAAATAATCCCCTTGTATTTGTATTTATATAGAGGCTACACAACATTATGCATGGACAAGATTAAATGGATTTCACACTGAAATCCCTTCACTGGAAGTTCACACTGAATCACTGACACTGTAGGCATTATATAGAAGCTTTATAGGACTGAACTCACTGTGAGAAAAATAATAATATAATAATAGCCATTATGCATTTTTTCTTCTGCTAAGTGATGCATTATTCCTGCATTACAAAGAAAAAAAAGTTATATTCCAGTGGTAAAAGTCTGACATGAAACCATTAGGCAATTTTTTTTTAATTTGGATTATTTTCTGTTAAATTATACTGACAATAATATACCTTATACTTTTTGATTCCCGTGGAGAAATGTGTCTTCTGCATTTGACCTATCCTATTTAGGAACAGTGGACTACCCCAGTTCAGATGCCAGGAGGGGAAGTGTTATGATGTGGTCAGTAGATGTGGTCATTTGAGGGGGGATGAGAGGGGATACCCCCCTCCTTGTTAGCAAAATGACCTGCTAACCTAACCTCACCTGCTGACTTGCTAACCTGCCATCCAACCTCTCCAGCCGCTAGTAGCAGAGAGCATGCAGGAGCAGAGTTGTTTAGTTGAATATGTTAGTACAGACTTCCAGATTCTTGATCCTTTATCTGAGCGAGGTTTGTGCAAGTTAGAATCTATGGGCCTGACAAGGCCTCTAAAATATCAGTAGCCTCGCGGTGTGTGCTGTGTATTAATGTAATTAATACATGGCTCTGTCCACGGTGCTGAAATAGCAGACAGATTCCTCTCAGTCCCGCCCCTCTGTAATTTTCGTCTCTGATCTGTAATATTTTCTAAACTCTATACTATAAATACTCAGTTCGATACTATATTATCACCTTTTTTAACTAACTAACTATTGAGTCACTGAAGCGCTGAAGCCTCCTCGCTGCGAGTGATCAAAAATGTATTAGACATTCAAATGAAGAATATTTCCTTTGTGTTGCCTTCTTTATCAGCCACTTAGAAAACATTTTGTGTTCACTTTCATTAGATTCACAAGCGTTAATAAACTCAATCTTCCATTTTTTGTCTCCATATCTAATTTACTGCCATCATCAACCTAACCCACAACACAGATATGATGTAAAATGATGCAAACCAGACAGCACAAAATACAAACTTGACATCAACACAATGATTTAAAGTTTCTTTGTTAGAGATACACAACACTGACAGTTATGTACCCTGATTTACTGACCCTTTTGTAGTAGTTGTTTGGAGAAAATGATCAACAAAACTTCAGAACACATCTTTCTTTAGAAGACCAAACATTTAGACATGACCAGCATGAATTCAACTTACTAACATCAAACACTAACAAATAATATCTCGAGCTGGCAAAATAAAACCACACTGCTCAACTATAACCTTCCAATAAATGACATTTCTTTGCTCGTCATACATTAACAAAGTGTCTCTTACGTTCACTCACCACACATGCGTGCATATGCCTGCACAAGGTCTGACTCCAGCTACGGTGAACCCAGAGGGATGCTTTTGCCCGCGTATGTGTCCCTCCGCATGCACGAGCAGTATGCAAGTCAGTGCGCTTGCCTGTGTGAGTGAATGTGGGGTGATCCTCAGCAGCACACACTGTGGACTGAGAGCAGAGCCAACCTGGTGTGACATCTGTGAAGGCCGTGAGATAATCTACATGACACTGCCAGTGATAGGAGTGGAGATATTGATTTAAAAAGTGGCAGCTCTAAAATTAGATTCCTATGCATTTCCATTGGGCCAGAGCCATGCACCTCTGTTGTAATATGAGCCTATGGGCAGAGCTGTGACAGTGTGTAGTGATGAAAGATTTGATGATGGAAACCCCTACAACTCCAGCAGTCCTGACTAAAGTCAACCTAACTACGTGGTGGCCCTCTGGCCTGACCTCCTGTTCCCTTCCTCCCTCCATTCTCTCTCTCTGTGATAACAGAGACATTCCTGAGCCCGATCCCTGCCTTGCCGCAGGCCTCTCCCTTAATTCCAGTGGAGTGTGTGGAATGTTGGACTGGAGAGACAAGCAGCCAGGCAGCTGGAGGCGAACAGACGAGAGGAAATGAACAACATTAATAAACTCAGGTCTGTTCTGGCTCCTGGTGCTTGGAGCACCTGGATGCCCATAGCAGGATTGACCAGCACGTATGCATGGTGCAAACACACACACACACACACACACACACACACACACACACACTCTTATACACACACAAGCAGGGAGAACATCTGCCATACAATGTGTAAATCTGGAGCAAGCCAATCCATATGCAGCTGTGTAGTAGATAGACTATGTAAGTGAAGCAGAGGGCTGGCTTACAGGAAATAATGGGATATTTCGAACATGAAGATCAGACACAGTCAGATCAATGTACAGCTTAGCATCGCAGCAATAAAATGTCAAAGAACCGGCAAGACAAGAGAAGAAAATAAACAGTGAAACACTAGAAATAATGTATTTTTCTGTGATATATGACCTTTCTAATGATGTACAGTACTGTTAGCACGATTCTAGCTACACAACCTGAAGCGTAAAGCTGTATTCTGATCTGTAGCCACTCAAACAGAAAATCAGCAAAATTAGCAAATTCCAGAAAGTCAGAGGCTGGTCTATTAGTCTGGTCAGTTTCCCTTGGACAACTAAAAGGTGTTTGTGTGTGTGTGTGTGTGTGTGTGTGTGTATGTGTGAGAGAGAGAGAGCGCGAGAGAGAGATAAAGCTGCTACTGGCTAGGTGAGCAGAGCACATGGGTGAATAAAATGAGAAGATAAATCACGAGAAGATCAAAGGGAAAAAGAAAGCGATTTGGCAAATGTTATAATCTCAACACGAAAAAAGAAAAAAGAAAAGAGAACACTTTGTTCCGGGCGTTACAGTCAGAGACTGTGTGTGATGGGATGGGGGAAAAAAAGATGAAGGGCAAAACATATCAGAAAGAGTGATATACGGCACTGCGGCAGAGTCCGACTCGAAGCATAAATCTCCACCACTCCTCCATGCTTCTGGAAATCAATTCTTTCCATTGGTTGCTGCTTGACTTACGGGTCACCATTATGGAAAAGCCATCAGCAGCTACGATGACTGAGTTGCTCTTACATAAAAGTGGAGCTTGGTCGGGCAGGAATGGGTCACCAATAATACATCTGCCTTCCTTGAAAATCAAATGAGCAACGTCATTTAATGTTGCACACTTTATTTTAACCGCTGCAACCCAAGCTGACTCATTACCAACGTTTGAGTATTACTGATTATTAGATCAAACATTTTTCATGGGTTATGGTCTTCATATTATTTTCACCTTTAATTATTTAATTAGTTTTCTGATATTTATCGAGTAAATAGCAGGTGATGTTTCCCCTTCTAACCAGATTTGTTTCTGACAAGCCAATGCCTCTCAGTGTGTGTGTGTCTGTGTGTGTGTGCGTGTGTTTACATGCATGCAATGTGTGTCTGGCTGCTAGTCTTACTGACACAAATGCAGCTCCTCACACAGAGAAGAGACAACCGAAAGCGACAACATCACAGAGTTGTCACGTTCGCAGTGACTGCACCACACAGCAGGGTTTGTGGCACCGCAACCTCTCCTTCGACCTTGTCCGGCACCCACTCGACACGTCTCCCTCTCTGCCCAGTTTGTCTCCCGCCACACTATCTCTACCTGTTAGTGCTGCCCACGTGTTTGTGTCCTTGTCTGCCTGTCTGTCTCTCAGCCTGCTTCAGGACTAAGGAGGCCAGCCAGTTTTTTATTAAAAGAAAACAAGCAGGAGAAATAACTAGGGATGCAGGGATATGAGGACAGTTAATCTGCTGGCAACGTCACTGAGGCTCTCAGGGAGCTTCCACTGAAAGCAAGCCAGAAAAATATATTGTCTGATGATGCCTCACTGAACAGGACTCCATCTACAATGGTCAAAGGTGGGGAATCTGAAAAAAGAAAAACACCACCTTTATTCTTTGCAACCTGACTGAACTGCCAGCTTATTACTAGGGGCACCAGCTGAACTAGATTCAATTTGTTTAAAAGAATCAGCAGAAAGGCACAGAAAGACTCAGATACATGTGCAGTAGAACAGAATAGAAGAAACCATAAAAGAAAGGAGCAGGGCATTGTTTTTGGCCTTGTCTTAGAGCTTTCTGGCACACTCTAAGAAAAGGTGCTGATCCGTGGATGACAAAATCCCCATCACATGACCGATCAGTCATCCCCCGCTGCTCTCCTCTCTGCCCCCTCTCTTATTTTTAATGAAATATCTCCAGCTAAGACTCGACACCACCTCATAAATATGAGAAAACGTGCCGGAGAGTTCATATCTCCCTTTTCTGTTTCATCAACAAAAACGAGAACAAAACATCAGAACATGCTGTGCTCGTTGTCCATGCGGTCTCCTTCTACTGCTCCCTGCACAGACATCTCTTACACTTTCACTTCAACGGGTCATGTGGAAATCTGGCTCTGACAGCAACATTCAGAATTAAACTAAACACAGTTGTTTATTTTAATGCTTTAATAATTTCTAACTCCTTCCCATCAGCCAGTAGATAAGATATGTTAAAATTGATATATTGGCAAATATTTGCACCACACAGTGCAGATGAATCTGTGCCCACGTCTCTCGCTCCATATCTGTCTCTCTTTTTCCTCTCTGGTGCTACACAGATCTTCCACTCTGCTTAGTCGTGAGATCCCTAGTGGGCCTTTGTGGAATGTCAATTTCAGTTAATTAAAGTTTCTGGCATTGCCCATGAAGTCACAGAGGGAGTCACAACAGTACAGGCATCTGCAGAAGATCTGTCACAAGTTTTACTGTAAGTGAAAAGTGCATATCTAGTTATGCATGTTGCTGTCATTCGGTGAATGAAATCCCTGTGTTTCCTTATATGAATTCAGTGACAGTAGTAATGCACATTATGGATTCAGTGGTAAATAGCTGCATTTATATAGCGCTTTGATCCAAAATGAAGTGAGCTACCATGGAAGGTGCTGGCCTGACCAGCGGGAGCAATTCGGCTTAACCACCTGAGCCACCGCAGCTGCCGCCCTCAGTTACACATATGCAAGCTGAAAGGTCCATCAAAAGGAAGGGATTCTTCTTGTTTTATCTCATGATCTATCATTTTACCATCCAAAACCTTGCTCTGGGAAGACATGTGAACGTCAGTTCATAGACAACTGCTTGAAAAAGGGGTTCAAACATACAGACATGTGTAAAAAGACGTAAAGACATACGTGTAACATATAAAATATATCCACTTATGTTGAAAAGCAAAAGCATCCTCTCTTATTCAGACAGTTAAAATGGAGACCAGTGCTGAGGAGGTCAGCGTTCCTTCATCTGCATCACTAAGATGGTAAGTGATGAAACTCTGCCCTCTGCAGGATTAAAGCTCTCACTGACCTGATTTTCAGACAGGTTAACTTTCTGAGCTTCAGTGCTCCTTTTACTGTAACACCACTCGTGACCACACCGGTGTACTGCATAATAGTTATAAACATGGAGTAAATAATGTAGTTCTTGTGTGGCATCCTATATAGGAAACAAAGATCAGAGCTGGCATATAGACACTGGAGTTTTCCAAGGCCTGGGGTTCCTTTGTACACTCATAAAGCAAATCTTACTGTAACAGTGTTACAATCAAAGCCACAAGATGTACTTTTATGTTACATCTTTCTGAAGAAAGAACATTGCAGTAGTTTGTAATGTACAACGAACATGGAATAGGTTGCCTGAGCATAACTGTCATTTATTGTGATTTGTCTGTATTGAAATAAACAAAAATAAACAAAAAACTCTCCAAACTCTGCCTTCTAATTATATAATAAGTCCTCGTGATAGTTTGATCAACTGTGCAACTTCTGCATACTACATTGCATGAGGAGATAAGGCAACACTTCACTTCAGGGTCCTATTTAGCATTTATGAGCAGTATATAAACATTTAATAAATGGTTTATAACACACTATAATGTAGTGATAAGCAGATATGTTTTTATTAACGTATTTCTTAACAACTATATATCTTACTGTGAGCACTGATTAGCTGAGGCTATTGTATAAGCAGATAATGAATGAAAATGTAGTAAAACACAGTTGTAATAATAAGAAATGTCTTCATAAGTTCTAATTGCACCCTAACAAATGCTAAATAGGGAGACTGGAGGCATTACCATATATTATATTTAAGTAACTGTATTTACTACAATTGATTTATTGAATTTTTTTAAAATCAATGTAATGTACGTATTTAGTATGATTGCCTACATCTCAAATAAGTAAAAATGTTAATAATCTAAAGCAATGATTTAAACTGCTTCATGCCTGCTTAAACACACTTATCATAAATCTGTAGCTAATTTACATCTAGATGAGATCTTTAACCCCTGAGGTCACCTTGTGTCCCTGTGCTGTGGAAGTCAATCAGCAAAGAATACTGACTCATTTTCCTCAAAGAAACACACACACACACACACAGCGCATTGTCCTGCCCTTACATGTACTCATTTAAATATACTGTGGTAACTGTGTGTGGTAACATTCCTGAATGTTCCAGAAATAAAGACTTCTCCAGCGAAATGGACAGTTTGTTTTCTGTAATCTCAGTATTAGCATTAGCAGAGGAGAATACAGCTTCACTTTCTGTACTGCTTTTATTGCCCCACCTACTTTGAAGTTTAAGTATTTGAGACAAAGCTGTATCAGTTGCATGTCAGTGTAATCAGAACTGTTCAGATATTAATTAAAAACTCCATTAACTCATAAAAGTGAAAATATAAGACTATTGATGTCATAAATCAATAGTGGTGTGGTGGCTGAGAGGTACAGCTGTGTGCTTATTAACCAGAAGGTCATGGGTTTGACCCCTGACTCCCTCGATCACCTCCTCACTTGCAAGTCAGGCATTTAGCAGACAAATATGGATAAAAGCGTCTGCTAAATGCCTTAATGTAAATAAACATATACATATCTGAACTAAAATAACTGGTCAGTTTCTTGAAAATAGGTCCCATCCTCAGCAGCAGCGGCACAGGCCATCTCTGCCTTGTTTAATGGACTTGGGCGGAGGGGCCATCAAAACTGTGAGCAGAGTACATCCCTCAGCAGGTAGCATCCTGAAATAGCAACCTTGATCCTAATGGTGCACAGCACAGCCCCTGGCTTCTGACGAATCCATCCTGAGAGCCCCCCCTTCCCCCCGTATCCCAGGGAAAGCAGTCCTCCTGAGGCACGCACACACAATAACAGATACAGACACACACATACAGTGACAGACAGAAAGACACACACACACACACACACACACACACACACACACACATCTCTATGAACCCATCGGCTCTGATTAACCCATTTCCTCTTGTTTTTTTTTCTCTCTGTTTTGCACTTGCTTTACTCTCTCTCTGCAAACAGACGCCACAAAGGCAGGTTGGCATCATGACTTCCCTGGGGGTGTCTCACTTTACAAAGTTTCACATTTCTGGTGGTCAATTTAGTTGAGAGGGAAAATAAAAGTCAAACGTGAAATGAGAGCCCCTGGAGGTGCCTGCATGGAGGGAGAGAGATATCTTTCTGTACACCTGCAGCACAGAGAAGATTGACATTGTGGAGAGAGGGCAACACGCAGCCGATAAAATAAAGTACAGGGACAGTGGTGACACTATAGTGTGCCCTACCACTTATGTGACAAAAACATCAGGTATATTCTGTTTAAAGAATATAGAATATACCATATTTCAAGACTCATAAAGACACAAAAGATTCTCAACATACTTTCAGCTCAGTAGTAAAGTGCTACAACACAGAAAACAACTCAGATTAATATGTCATTCATATACTGGTCAGGTCACTGTCTTTTGTTTATATTTCGGCCTATTTTGTTGTTTTTTGTAGTTTCCTTATCTAAATAGTTTGTGTCAGTTTTCAGAATCTCTGTTAAGGTATGGGAGATGCAGCTAGTTCATGTGTGAGAGGTAATACAAGGCCACGAGATTTCATTTATATCCTCTTTCTATCAGGAAACATGTGACCATACCAAACAGCAGCTTCATGCATAAATCTCTTATATCAAACACTGAAGTGGAATCTGGAAAGCTGCTGAAGACAAAGATCTTATGGATAGAAATATGGTCACTATAAAGTCACATTTAATAAAGATATAATTGTATTGGGTGTTTGCGGTTGGACTCCTCTATTGATTGACTTTAGTACAAAGATGCAGTTTTTTTTATATTGCAAAATAATGATTGGCACGTTGCTTTTTAAAGTAACTTAATGCTCACAGTGTGTGTACAGTGAGTTTACTGCTTTCTTTTGCATCCCTTATCCCTGCTAATGGAAAAGCTGAACTGTTAATAGTGAGACATACCATGAGTCATCTTTCCCAATCATTACCTCATTGACAATGTCAACTGTTTTAAACCAAAACAACAAAATATAGCTTAATTGTAAGATACAACCTTAATATAGTGGCAAAAAATAGATGGCAAATATTAAATATGAGCATCAGTGGAAGAGCAACAATAAGCTCTCTTCTAGAGCTACAATAAAATAAAAAAAATAAAAACCTTTGACATAACCACACACTACAACCTGTTTAGTCTCTGTGCCCTCTCAACATAAAAAACATCCATTCGCATTACTTTAACCTATGTGCGTTATCACCCTAACCTCCCACACTCAAGGCAAAGTAATTGTGTTGCCATGGAAACCACGGAGAGGGGTCTAAATTCTGAGCTGCTGGGAATCCATCCCATCTCGTCATACAATGCTGCTGCCACCACGTGGTACGGGATGAATGTTGGAAGTCATAAGTTAACCCAATCTTCTCTTCTCATAATCTTAATCTTCTGTATGAGCAACTGACACAACAGACTTTTCCGTCATGGTGCACAAACCACAGCCAAAAAAATTGAAATAAAAACCACAAAAGAGCTAGTGCTGTTACAGAGTATGGAAGATTACAGTGCCATTAAAGCTAAATCTAGACTACAAGTGTAAATGCTTTTTAAGTGTGATCAATTATTGAGAGCAAAACATTTCAGCACTGAGACCTGTGCTAAAAATGGAGCTGGGACCAAAACAGAGATGCATGTGAAAGCAAAGCTAAAATTACATCAAAACACCAGAGCTACTGAAGGTCACTGGGGACACACTGTCAGTCACTGAGGCTCAAAATCACTACTAAATGTTTAATGCGAGAATAACAAGTTACTGTAACTAAATGAAAGCTTATCTGGCACAAACACCTTGAACAGCAAGCTGGAAACAAGCGTAACACAGAGCAAGCCACTGAGAGCGCTGCCGGGTCAGCTGGTCTGATAAGATCAATAAAATTAATTCCGCTGCTCTGTTAAGTAAACATCGCAGAGCAAGTATAGTGCTTAATGAAATGTATTCAGTATTGACAGTTGCCTACACGGTGGTGAGCAAAAAATGATATTAATTTACTGTAAACAAGCATGAAGGCAAGAACAATAGGTCATCTTTAACCAGCTGTAGCACTTTAAATGAATAACATTGAGCAGGGATGGTGTGGGGCTGAGCTTGTGGCCGTGAGTGCGAAACAGCACCAATACAACGACTTATCTTCAATCAATCTTCCCATCTTTCTGCTCTCTTTTATTTTTCTGTCCTTCAAGGTTCAAGGTTCAAGGTTTCATTATTAGTACCCAAGGGTACATTTGTTGTGCAGGGATGAGTTTCAGCAATCCAGAGTCAAAAACAAGACATCACAGTGGCACAGAATCACAAGACAACAATACATAAAAGTATAAAAACAACTCCTATGAAGGTCCTGAGGAAGTGCTTCTAAACACACCCATTCAACCATACTCTCATAGCTTAAAGTCCCACACTTGTCATATCATGCTAGCTTTGTTCAGTAGTGCAGTGGCTACCGGTACAAAATTATTCCTGTACCGTTTTGTTCTCCACCTAGAGGCCACAAACCGACAGCCAAAGCGAATTTGCTATGTAAAGGGTGTGAGCTGTCATGAAGGCTAGAGCTCACCTTACACTGCAGCTGTGTGGAGTAAAGAACTGATAGGTTGAGTTGTGACTCACCTATTTAATCGTGCCCTCTACTAATTTGTCCACGCCTCCACCCTGCCCTCCTCCATCCTGCTCTTCTTCTTTCCCCGTTTGAGAAATGCTGACCTGCAGACTCCCTAATGCGACCAATCAATATCACACAGAGGACATCAGACCGCCGGACATACTAATATGAAGACACACTTACCGCAATGTATGCGGCCAGGCATCCTTTTAGCCAAGATCTCTTTCACACACAGCATGCACGTACACACCATATAAACCAAGAGTGATTGATTAATTTAATTTAATTTCATGTGAACTGATCCATACGAGCCTGTGTAAAATAGGGCCTTCTCACTTACAGGCTGCTTCTGTGGATGCTATAGATCATTGCTTCATCTATCTATAGAACCAACATTGATCCCGCCTGCCCTTCCTGCCTGACATTACAGATGCCTAGTGCCGCGGGTGGAGCTAACATTCGGGGCAGGGAGCATGTCATTATGCAGAGGGCTCCATCTCTTTAAACAGCTAATGAATCACTGCGATCAAAATCAAAGCCCTAGGGAACCTGAAAGCTACAGCGTATAGATTTGCCGCTGCTTAATGGTGAGTGCAATTAACGAGGATAACAGGCATGAACTCAAAGTCCGCTAAAGTGATTGTACACTGAAAAAGTACATGAAAACATTCAGTGACAAGTGAAAAGCACACAGATTCATGTAAACCATGGCCTGCTGTACTCCACGTTGCTATTTCTATACATTTATGAAACTTTAATTCACTACTTTTAATATTATCATCATTAGTAATCAGTGGTGGAGGAAATATTAATCTTTTTTGTCAAGTCAAAGCAATAGCAATATCACAATGCAAAAATATCAACAGCAAATTGTACTCTACTCTAAGTATCAAAGGTACTCAGGTACAATTATATATTATATACTACATATACTGTTGAATATACATATATACATATGTTTTGACTGTACAACCTTCAACAGCAAACTAGTAACTATAGCTGTCAATGTAGTGGAGTGAAACGTAAAATATTTGTCTTAAATATAAAAGACAGGAAATTAAAGTAGTATGAACAAGTACTTCAAAAGTGTACTTCTACACAGTACCTGAGTAAATTAATTTTCCATCGATGGTAGCAGCAGCAGTAGTAATAGTGAAAGCAGCGGCATCATTATTCTATTTGAAGGTATTTCCTTCAAATCTAGCATTTTCCTATGATTTATCATGCTGAGAAAATAAAAATGGCTCCTTTATATCATATTTGATATACATATATGCAACCCCACAATCCCATCATACACACACATCCACCGTCACACACATCATTCCTTCTGACAGTTCACTCTTTTTTATTTCTTTGATGTTTTTTTATTTTTTTTATTTTGTTCAGCCATGGAACTGACATGATTTTTAAATCAATACTGAAAACATACATACATATCATATATAACATGCCTTTCCTTTGATTTGTGTATCACTGTCATCAATACATGTATTAGTGCTTCCCCCAGAAGCAGGTAAAGACAGAGGAGAGCTGTGCTCTCAGTCTGATGTTGCCCGCTGACTTCATGCGCAGCTTTCTCTTTATTGCATCATATATCTACAGAAGTTATATACACAGCCTCATTGTGTGTGTGTGTGTGTGTGTTTGTCCATGTGGGCGTGTGTGCAGTACAGTAATAACATCCTGCAGCCAAGACACCTGACTGCTCTTAAAGTTCAGCCTCACACACAAAACACACACAGACGCAAGCACATTCACACTCAGTCTAATGACGCAACATGACTTTCTATTTTAATAGACTTTTATATATATATGAAAGCCTTTTTATCCTCCAAAGTGTAACTACACCCTCAAATTCTGCTACAACCGTCTCTCCCAGCATATTAAAAAAATGCAAAGAGTGAGTGAACAACAACTGTAGGAAGCGTGACATTGTGGCTACATAGTTTGTGGGTCAGGGGACACTGAAAACTGATTGGCACTGATTCTTGTCTTTTCATGTCTTTTTTTAATGTAAATCCCATGACGTAGACGGGTCCCAAGCCGTTGACTCTATGTCGGCATTAGCCTTGCAAGATTCTGGGCTGATTCAAAACAGTAGATGGCGTGTTGAGCCATTTTCAAACCATGAAATGCCAATTTTTATAAATTTGGTAAGAAATGTTAATATAACACCAGCAGTGATGTGTTTCATCACAGTACAGTCAAATCATTTAGTTTACAGATCAAAAAACACGTTAAAGAGTGCAGTCCCTCTTTAACTTAAAAATTCAGCAGCTTTAGCTGATGTCTGGTGTTAATTTCCCACACTGATGCTGTCCTAGAAGGTTAGTGCTACTGTGGATTTAATAATTTGTTCAGAAATAACACCACACACACACACACACACACACACACACACGCACACACACGCACACACACGCACACACACGCGCGCACACAAAGGTACATGCACACACACATCTAAGTAACCACACTGGTTGCAAATAATTTTCAGTGGCCTGTTTCAACTCAGATAAGATTAACGACGTGTATGTGAATTGCAGTTGTGTCCTGTTGTGCCTTGAGAAAAAGGGATGAAGAGAATGAGTTATAAGGTGTCTGCGGAGCCTCCTGTCTATCCAGAGAAAATATATTCATCTAATTGGAACATCCTGCACCCTGCCGTCAAACCATTCTCTCATCTCTCATGTGGCTCTTCAATGTCATAACCTAAACTCCTCCCTTACATTAATCACACTGTTTTATAATCTATCTCTTTTCCACTCTCTCCGTCAGTCTGTGTTTGAGTGTTTGCCATCTCTGGTCTGTACCCATCAGCCAGGCAGAGCACTGAGAGGGCTGCCTCACCACAGAGTACATGATGAAGTAGGTTCCCAGGCAAAGTCTGCCGGGTGATAACAAAAAGTCTGGAAGCTGGGTGTGGAAACAGCTGCAGCATATGCTACTCAGCTTAGAAATAACATTCAACATTTCCACTGACACCTGTCAATCAATTAAATACAACGATTTGCCCCAAAATGCCAGAGATGGAGCTCTACTTTTGGTGCTGACTTCTTGCCGCTATGCTTGAATTTTCCTCCTTTGTTTAATCAAGAACGTTTCTGTCTGCTTTCGTTCAAGTAAACAAGGAGCATCATTCGCTTTCAGTGGATATTTTACCAGCAGAAACCTCAGTGCTTACACTGCTTATGTCGATACCTCTGGTGTATAGAGGTGTCTTTTTTTGCATTCAACAATTAGTTGCTGCTGTCACTGTAAATACATAGATGTAGGAGTATATGTGTGTGAGGATGTGTAGCTTACTATTGGTGCTTTGTAGGCAAATATAAGCCTGTGTAAATATCCAGATAAATCGGTGGATATTTTTATAATTTTATTATTTTTGGCCCATTGATGGGGGTGATTTTGAAAATTATCAGTATTCACTTTTAGTTTTCCTCTGCTCCGTAAGTTTAGAAATCATCTGTATGACACTCTTTCAAGTGTTCATTCTATGTCTGTATGACATAGAATATATAAAAACAATTTGGGTCAAACCAAAACCTTGTTTTCATTAAGTTTAAACCATTAAGTGCATTATTTTTGTCTTATTTGGACTAATCTCTATAAACAGATAACTGCATATTAATGCAGAATCTGTATGCAAGGGGCAAGATTTTGGCATCAGAAGCGTTCTGGTTTCCGTCTGTAGTCCGTATTGATCAATCACGTTTAAGCGGGCTTTGTCATCATATGATGACGATTTAGCTTTTCATCAATTTCAGAACCCGAGAGATTAGCTGTTTATTAATAAAAATAAAATAAAAGATCTGCATTCAAATCATCATCAGACGATGGGTTACAAGATTGCTAATTGGACAAACCTTTAAACAATGATCCAGCACACAGATGAGTTTGCCTTATCTGGATCTCCACTGGCTACCCCAGAAGCCCCAAATTACTGGCCGAAATTGTATTTGGAAGTGGAAAATGAAAGCCACAGTGCAGTAAGATCTATTGGGAATCAAATCAGAGCTCAGCAATCAGACACAGAGCTGTGACACTTGGATCTCACCAAACAGTGTGTACTTTCAGCTCAAGGACTCAGAATATCAGGTCACATTTCACAGCAACACACATGGATGCACACACACACACACACACACACACACACACACACACACACACACACAAACAGAGATCTACCCAGTGACAATGTTGTAAGGAATCAATCCTTTGCTCCAGTACACATTGGCAGCTACTTTGCATTAGAAGACAAATAGAGGAGCCATCGCTCTGTATTGAATAAATAATAGCTAAAATCCCAGGTGAGCTCACCCAGTTTAACCACAGACTTGTCAGATTCTCTTCGCCACTGCCTTTACACACTAGCCTTGTTGTTGTTTATCCATCAAAAATAGCTGCAAGTGAAAGAAAGAAAACACTGCATTATGAAGTAGATAATTTCTTCCATCTATTATTCATGCTTCAGACTTACACACATGGACATCTTGTGATGGTCCACAGCAGAGCAAGAGAATGGAAGTATGGATGAATTTGTGTAACATGCTCCGAGCATCCGATACAGTTTCATGGAGCGAGAGCTCAGGGAGGTGAAATGGATACTGAGGTCTTTTTTTAGTCTGCATCTTCAATATTCTTGATGGAAAAAAGGAGGCCTAATTGAGAATCGAAGCTGGAGGGTGTGAACTTTGAACTCAGCTGAATATTGAATGGGATAAAACGTGTTGTACATGCATTAAGATTCACAGAGAAAATATTAAATTGTAAGAACAGAGGTTTACTTCAGAAGGAATTCACAGGTTCTCTTGAGGCTGTGTTTGAAGAATATCCTTGCTGATGGGTGGTCTTTAAAGATAAGACTGTGAAGCATCACTATGACTCTGACTCTTTCTCTGACAGATTAGGGAAAGTAAGGCTTGTTCCAGAGGAGATAACAAATACAGAGGCAATGGGATACATTTCTGTGATTGTTCATGTCTGATCTGTTGGACAACACATTTTCCACTCGACCAAAGTGCACAATGACTGCAACAGGTCTTTGTTTTTGTACATGACATAACAGCAAAGTCACATATTACTTTCCTTCACCATCTGCCTCCACAGCTCCAGCACAACACACCTCTGCTCTTAGTTCACTCACATCTGTGAAGGTAAAAAAAACAACTCTTGATTTAGGCCAGACGGATCAGTGCCAAGTATTATGTAGCAGAGCACTCAAGGTTGTTTAAAAAAATCTATCAGATCTTTTCACCTCTGTCTCAAAATTAGAAACTGACAGGAAACTTCATGCCAGCAGTCAATCAAACTGACAAACTCGGTCAAACAGACGTGCACGTGTGCGTATATATGTGCGTGTGTGTGTGTGTGTGTGTGTGTTGCATCATTCCGGTTGCCGAAGCTATGCTGTGTCATCCCTGAGCCCGTCCCCCACCCTGCCCTGCTTCACATCAGTAATGGATTCACTTGTGTGAACGGAAAATGCCTCTCTTAAACATAATCATGACGAGTCCCACTCCCGCTCTGACGACAGGCCAGCTGCTGTGGAGGGAAAGAATAATGACTCCTTACACAGACACACCAGGCAGCTCCCAATTAAGGCCAGCAAAAATACTGAACACCCAATGAGCATGCACCCATACACACACTTAAACACACACATACACACTGGAGTCTAGAGAGGAAGGATGGGGGCAGATGAAGAAACATCACACTGTGAACATTTATTAAAGGAGACATCTACAGAGGGTCAAGACATAAAGAAAGTAGTAGGGGGGAGAGAGAGAGAGAGAGAGAGAGAGAGATACAGTAGTGCTGTGCATGAGAGAGATTTATCTGTATCTGTGTGTCCACTATGGTACAAAAATGCCACAAAAAAGCAGTCTTACCGAGTATGCATTAGTAGCAGGTTGGCATGCTTTTACATCATAAATCGTTGGTTGCTTTCCCAAAATCCACATCACTCATAAACACATACACACACACACACACACACACACACACAGGTACGCAATGCAAGCACACACGCACAAGTACGCATGAGTTGACTGGTGGAGAGAGTGGGCCAAACGCAGTTCTCAGCTCAATGGACAATCCCACAGTTAGTAAGGGTTTTTAGGTCCAAGCAGCTTACCCAATCATTTATCAGATTAATACTTTTCATGAGAATAAACCAGTCATAGAGAGAGACATATGGAATGTGTTAAACTGTGCTCATCTGAAAATCAAAGAAATATTGCATAACCAAAGGTCATTCTGTGTGTGTGTGTGTGTGTGTGTGTGTGTGTGTGTGTGTGTGTGTGTGTGTGTTTCTATGTATGCGTGCGTGCATGCGTATTAGTGCTGTAGCTTGTGCAAATGTTAAATCTGAATGAAACCATTAGGAGAAAAAATTTGTTTGGACTTCTCCGACATGTATTCTCCCTTGAAATCACGGCAACTGTAATTTAGTAAATGTAATCACAGCTTAGATTTAAAGCAAGACTATAAAATATTATTTCTGCAGGAAGACAAAACAAAAACCCAGAATGCTGTTTACAGATCCAGCACCCCCCTCTGAGGTAGTACAATTTCAATTTTAAATGAGTGGGTCTATAAATCAAAAATCGTGTTCCTTCAACATCTCTATGTTTCCTTCATGAGACAGCACCCAAACTAGACAGAAAAATTACAGTTTTTGATAATCAAATAATTGTTGTCAAATAATCAAAGTAACCGTTGGGGAATGGGAAATTGGGAAACAGTAATTGATTAATCAATTTATTGAGAAAATAATTAATCAACTAATGAAAATAACCACTAGTTGTTTCCTTAGTATCTTGCGTATGTGAAGTTGGTGTGATTGCGTCGTGAGTGAGCCTTACACAAGAGTCGAGCAGGTCGATGCTGTCCAGGCTCTTGCTGCGGTGAATGCGACCTTTGATGCGACGTAGAGAGGGTTTTCCCTGGCTCATGGGCAACGAGAGGGTGGAGGTGGCAGGCATTGCCATAGCACCAGCGCCACCTGTAGCACCTGTAGGCCCATCTGAACACCCGGGAGCACCTGAGGGGGATGTATCGCCATCTTGGGGGGTCACCCTGCAACAGAAAACAAAGAGAAGCAAAGATGAGAAGGAATTTATTTGATCAATAAAGCAGAATAATACACAGTTCTCAGTGATAGCAACATTGGACATCTTAGATTTCTTCTTTATCTTTCATTTTCTGCCACAGCCATACACTCCCTGTCTGAAGTCACACATATGCGCTCTTTTAAAAACCTGGTTATCCATTTGCATGGCAAGGAAACCAGGTTTATTAGGTTTATCCTTAATCCTTAACCCGATCCATAACATCATGTTACTGCTGAAAGTCAACAAGAATGAGGGTACTTAAAGATGCACTAATCAATATGTTGATATGAACAATGCGCTTGTTTTGAATCAGGGTCACCCCTCATTAGTGTCATTTTCACCAGCAGAGAGTGGTTTTCAGAAAAGAAAAAGCTCCCAAAACTCCACTGTACGCTGCCTGCCCAGCTCCAAACGGCAGACAGACACAGTTAGCGACTAGTTGGTAAACATAGTGGAGCATTTAGCAGCTAAACAGACAGATATTTCCCTGAGTTGGTGGAGACCAAAAACAGAGCTAATCATAAAAAATAATTTATCAGTCATTGCATACTTAAGTGCATGTAAATATACTGTGTGTCCCTTGAATGAACATTATACATTACATGCTAAGATTCCTGCCGTGTGGTGAGAAACTGGATGCAGAGTTTGCACAGTTTAGTTTCCCTTTAATGACAGCTTCAATTGATAGCACCAACATATCTGAGACTTCTGGGTATGTTTCAAACTCTTGAGTGTTTCTGATGCTGTATAGCTTGTGGGCTCAACAAGTTGACGTAACCACATCCATTAAATACCACACGATTCACAATGACCACATTTTCTCTGAAGAACAAGCCACACTGCTAGCGGGCACTGCTGCATATCTGAGGGAAAACATAAAGATGCCTGGAGGATAAAAGTGACATAACTTTCCTCTTGCTGTCTTTACTTTTTAAAGGACATCCTTTCCTGTTGGCTGTAGCTGCATTCAAGCAAGTGTGAATAATTGGGCTGAATGTCAGCGGGTAGCCTGCAGATGGAGACTAGGTATGAAGCATCCATTTGTCTTCTATTATTAAGCCACAATGAAGCTGCTTTGCTTCTATCATGAGGGTAACCTGAGGGGAATTGCCAAGGGAAATTACCACTCATTGTAATTCTGACAATTTTCAACCTCACACCTTAAAATGTGATTAATATAAAATAACCAAAGCAATTTCAAAGATCCCCAAAAAGGGAAATGTTTTGAGGTGGAAGTTTTTAACCTTACATACGTGTTTTAAAGACGACTAGGGCTAGCAGACAAAAACTGTACTGTATGTTGAGTGTATGCATGATAATCTTCTACGACTTAGCTGAAACGATTAGTCGATAAATTGATTAGTCAATCCACAGAAAATGATAATCCATTAACCTCTTTGGATCACTTCCAATTTCCATTTGTAGACGTCAACTATGTTATGCTTTTCTCTCTTGTAAATGATTATGAATCAAATATCTTTGGGTTTTTGAGTCTTTGGGTTTTTGATAACAGGCATCTTTCACAATTTTCGGACAATTTATAGAGAAAATGATTAATCAGTCCATCGAGAAAATAATCTGCAAATGAATGAAACTTAACATTAGTAGTAGCTGTAGCCAGCTCAGCTCTGCAGTGCATCAAGCTTCATAACATGAAGCCTTCGAAAGAGAAGATGAACTATTTTTTGCACTTGATATATATCATGATGACAAGTCTTCAGTCAGGGCAAAGGCTTGTACAAAAGTATTAGACGTGTTAAGAGTTGACGACACATGACAGTCTTCAGGGAAAAACATAAACCTACTGACAGCTTGTCAGTCTCTCTGGGCATGGAGAAGGCTGGAACTATGGAGTGAATATAGTCTCAACATGATTTGTAAATGTGTATTACATGATTTGTAACTGAAAAAAAAGATTTGAAAATATTTTACTACATCTTCTCCGATCTGATCCATTCGTAAAACTATGAAGCAGATGAAACTCAATGAAAATAAGCGTCACTGAGAACAAGCAAATGCACCTTCATGCGAAGGGCAGTAGGATTCTGCTGGGGAGTGGGGAAACAGCAAACCTGTATCTGCTTTTTGCCTGGACTAGCTGTTTTCCCAGCAGAAGAACAACTATATAAAGTATGTGGTTGGTAAATGTATGTGCTCTAATCAATGGACGACAAGCCATTCTGTCTTATTTAGAAAAATGTCTTTCCCACTTTGAATAAAACACAAATACGCTGAAAGCCCAGATGTCCCGGTTTTCCACCAGCACTTAAACGCAGCATGCATTTACAAGTCTGTGGAGCTGCGACCAGCATTAATATAGTTTCAAAATCCCAAAAGCGAAAGTAACTTGGTCCGTGCATTACACGAGACATTTGTAAACACAGAAAGCTTTTTAAAAGCGAAAAGGATCAGATCTGAGAAGATGAAGTTAAACATCTGTAAGTAGTTACAAATCATGTAATGCACATTTACAAATCATATTGAGACTATATTGAACACATTCACAGTATTTAGCCACAGTGGTTCTTTAAGCTAAATGTTAACATAATGACAATGCTAACGTCTTGATGTTTAATGTTTACCATGTTCACATTCTTAGTTTACTATGTAAGCATGAAAACTTTGCTAATTAGCACTGAACGTGAAGTACACCTGAGGCTGATGGGAAGATCTTTAGTTTTTTAATTTTTGCATTCATAAATACTTTAGGGTATTGGACAAATCAAAATGTTGAACTGAGGTTGGCGCTAGATGAAAAGTTGAGGGACCACCAAAGCTATCACCAATCACCCTGAGAGGTACATAAATGTGTTTTCCAAATTTCATGGAAATCCATCCTGTAGTTGTTGAGATATTTTACCCCCAACCATAAATGTTAACCCTATGGTGGCATTAGAGAAAAAGTCAGGTGATCATAAAGTTGTTAGTATTTATCCTCTGAGGGTTATGAATGTCAATGTCATTACCAAATTTCAATGCCAAGATTGTTTTGCTCTGCATTTCATTTGCACATCTCTCAACATTTACATCCATATGGATGCATCTTTGATGACCTCTCATCAACAGTCAGCTTCTAAACAATAGTTCTAAAACATTTTATAATGTACATACATACATAAAAATATATAATGTGTCTGTGTTACTCTGTTCTCCTGTTTCTCTTCAGTGATGTTGAATATTTGTGTAGCATTAGCAGCGAGTGTGAGCTACAGCACAGGTTGTAAACTGCCCTCATTAAGTCACACAGATCCAGTCCATGTCAGCACTCCTCATTCTTAGAAACCCTCAGATCTTCATAAGCTGCTGCTGGATGTGTGAATGGAATCCCCTTGTAAAAGCAACACTGGGATTACAGAGACCGGGCTCCTCCTCCTCTGTGTTTCTGTCCTGGCTGTTAGTGAATACATTGTGCGCAGGTCACTGTAGCAGACAGGGATTGAATTACACTAATTACAAATTAGGTACTTTTAAGTACTCTTAACTGAGAGTCTGCACAGGAGTATTTGGCTCAAGGAGTTTTTACATCACTGCTTGCTTTACAGTGTATTTTCTGCTATGAATTTTCCTGACAACTAGAAAAAAAGTGATATAACTTTATGTACACTTAGTACACAGTATGACTTGCAATCAGGTGACATTGTAAACAATGTGGATAACTTAAGACCAAAGAACAGAGTAACTGATTCAAAATCACTTGAAAAAAACCCTTCAAAGAAGCAAAGTTGCAAGGAAATGTACAAATGCCCATGTCCTATTTTATGTATAAATGTTTTATTTTCTGCCCTTCTCCTTCCCTCTTTTTCCAGTTGTACTAGACACAACAAAGACTCTGAACATAATCGTAGCCATGTACAAAAATAGAAAGTTTGTTGAGCTAAAGTCGGATCCACGAGCAGTATAAAAATCACCAGAAGGAACAGAAGCATGACTGCTCATTTGCTCCTGCCCTATGAATGATTTATCGTCAGTGATGCTGGAGGATTTTAGGAAGATATATTGAGCCATGCAAGCCAGTAGATTAGACGCAGTCTGGCTGTCTGTGCAGACATAAGTTAGTTTCACTTTTCACTGCCTCTGGAGAAATATGGAGAAACTCACAAACATGCTGGAGTGCACTCACAATGAGTACCCAAAGTGCCCCCCTCAGTGCAAACAACGGACAATGCCGGCATTTTACAGCACAAAAATAAAGGAATAACAAGACACATTAGGCTGACTGCAGCGAGAGGTTTATGAAGGTTTATGAATATTACATGAGACTTCAGCCCAAAATAGAGAATCTCCCTCCTGCCCTGGATTTGAGGTTATTGGCGAAGCTTTACAGATTACCTCATCGCAGAATCCCAGTATGTATCAATGTTATAGCCTAACTGTAGAAAAATCTTCATTCATTCATTCATTCATTCATTAATGTATGTACAAAAAAGTATGTTCTTTAATTATTATTAACAGTTAGATATAAGGACATAAGTAAATTATAGTAGATACAATGAATACATTTGTCAAAAAATAATAATTATTGAAAAAAGGCATTTGTCGCAGCACTACAGCCTATCATTATAAGAACATCATTAAAAGATTATGAAAGTTCATCTCTGACTTTGGAAACAGCAATTAGTACTTGGTAGTTTGTAGCTGTGCATATCACATAAACTTCATTAGCAGTTAGAGTTTGCCCAGTTGTCACAGAAGGGTATATTTTTAAATGTCTGGACTTTAAGGACTGAAAAGCTGAGTTTCAAAAGATGATCATGTGATATGATCGAATCCTGCACAACAGCTACTAAATAGTGATATTGTTCTCTCCACTGCTGTTTTTAAGTCAACGATGAACTTTGAACCTCAGATTTTTAGCCTAAATGGATAAGAAGTCCATAAAGTGCAAAGAAATAATGGAAATGTGAACCACTACATTCACTTAAGAGGACCTTGAGATAGGATTTTTTTCATCAAAATACTGTTTTCAAGGTCAATAATTAACCTTCATGCTAATATTTTCCATTCTGTACTCTTCAGAAACAAATGTTATCAGTCACCTACAGAAGGACCAATTCTATTTAACATTTTGAACATATATATATACATTCTAAGCTTGGAGAGACCCGTTTAGCTATCCTGTTTAATGGGTGTTAAAGGGGATGGGGTAAAGGGTTGGGGGGCTACCAGGGTACATCCTCCTGTTACATCAGAGGTAGTATGTTATGACAGATCTTCAGATGGAGAGCACTTTGCAGAACAATTGGTTCCACTTAGTGAGGACTACAGGGACAAAAGCAGGTGTGCCTCATCCCCATCCTGACACTTCTACCAAAGCAGCAAGTCTCTCAGTCACACACACTCTCTCTCTCACACACACACACACACACACCAGAGACATGATCCCACCACAGATTTCCTGTCCTCTTCTGCCCAGGTGGCTCTATGCCTTGAAATGATTTTTCTTCGACTGCTTTTATACTATCTCTAATAACAAAATGTTAAACAGAGTTCTGATGGGGTGTCTTTTGATCCTGGGATTTGTCTTTTTTCTTCCAGTTCATCAGGCGACAGGTGCATCCAAAATAACTCCACTGATTCTTCCTCTTTCCATTTATATTCTCAGACCTCTTCAAAGAAACTTTTACCTAGCCAGTATGCTAGTCATTTGTTTTACTTTCCATATAAACACATTCACTAAACCAGGAGCCACTATTGCACAGGTGGGAAAAGTTAAGTTAAGAGCAAAAAGTCAAAGAAACTAAATGAGACAGGTGAAGAAAGCATGAAGTGACATGAGGCTGGAAGAAAAGGGGCTGGAAGACAAAAGGAGGAAGACCATAATGCAAAGGGACAAAGCACAGAGGGACATTGTCAGCGTATGGCTCAGAGGTCGTCCTGACTGCTTCGTAATGCGTGACTGTTCAGCTGGAAGTGATGGCAGCCGATGAACATGCATCATTCTGCTCACGGCCCCCCTCCTACTACTTCAGGGGACAAGTGGTGATGAGAGGTGTGTGACACATCCTACTTGATCTAGATGACCTCAATGACACTCCCTAACAGAAGAATAAAGCAAATGACTAATATGTTGGCTGGCTAAAAACATCCTTGAAAACAAGGAAACACAACAAAGCTTTTAATAGACTAGTTGGAGTCTGTAAGCTCTCTAAGAGCCACCTGGACAGACAAGGATGTGACTGAAAATCTGGGGTGAGATCAAGACTCTGATTAGGCCAGACGGGCCTGACAGATGGACAGACCAGATTAGGCATATAGACATGTATCAAACAAGGCTGGACAACACTCATGTCCAAGCGCTGTCTGACCCCTGTGGAGAGGAGGGTGACAGGCAGGTCAACGGCTGCTCCCGACGACTGCTCCAGACATCTATACCAACTTTAGGGCACATTACAACTCAACGGGTCTGTTGTGAAGACTTGCTGGGCTAAAGCAAAAGATGCTGCCATACCTTAATACCACATACACAATCCCACCAGCCGTAAGCGTGTTTCATACATTTTGCTTGTGGATTATTACAGAGAAATGCCCACTACCAGGAGGGGCAAGTCCTAAGAGATAAATAAACAAACACAGGAAGATGTGTCCATAGTAATGAACTTAATTAGCTGTTAGTGCTCATCTTTGCCTTTCTTACAATTTATGCCATACAACCTGAACATACAGGTTCAAAAATGAGACTAGACAAATACTGACGATTGGGGCTACATAAGGTATTTCAGCTCAATAAGTACAAATTATATGAGTTTGTTATTACTGTTATATAAGTTACTGCTGAGCATTTTTCTAACAATCCTACAACTTGTGATCTCATACCACTGAGCTGCTATAGGTAATCCATAACAGTGGTCCACTTAAATTTACTGTCATGTTGTTATTATCACATGGTAAAGTGGCAGCAAGCAGAAAACATTAAAAACGTGGTAACTGGAAATGCCCTTGCTGCTACATCAGAGTACTTGAGGAAACAAATGCAACTTTATCAATCCAAGAAACTACCAAATTTGTCTTATCCTGTTATCCTGGTTTGACTTTCAAACAACATAGCAATGCTTTTGGTAGCTCAAATCTTACACAGATGGTGGAAAACCAGTCTTAAGTTATATGGAATATTAAACAATGGTCAGTAATATGTGATTTGTACTTAATGGGCTTAACCTCTCAGGTATTGTAACCTATCCTAGTGTATCACTGCATAGTCACAAATTATTTGATTGGTTAGTCAGTTTTAATCTTATTGGAATAGCAGATATAATAAAAAAGGGATATTCATTAAGGGTGTTTCAGTGGGTTCAGATTTCCAGACATTCTCTACTGCACTACAGTAAAATGTTTTTGCAGACAGACAGATATAAATCTGCCAGGCAGAGGGAAAGGAAGAAAATAATAAATTGGGATCTCTGTCAAAAAAGTGGATCCCCTCAGCTGTGTCCTTCTCTATTTGAGGGACGGCAGTGATGGATTCCATCTTGTCAGCCCCCTGTGAGCCATCGTGACAGTCGGGAGTCACCAGAGGCCGAGTACGTGTGACTCACAGATTCTAAAAGTCATTGCTGCTCCGCGTCTGACTCTGACCGGAGACGATGAGTCTCTGATAGGCCTCTGTTACCATCGCTGCTGCCAACAGGCTCTTTAAGCAGCCATTACCAGACCTTTAGTTAGGCTCACCATTACATGAATCCAGACCTGCGCTGTGAAAGAACTGCAGTCAGACTCGAGGACGACGCAGCTGGAGAGTCAATGCTGTATATCACTGGTAGCAGTATAGTACTTCACTACAAAGAGAGTAAAAGGAGGAAGACTAAGAAAGGACAAAAATACCCTCATATATCATTTTGATCCCCTGTTTGGGAGCATTTAGGTTTGGTCTGATATACTGATTTTTGTTTTCTTGTACTATAGATTAGAACTTTTTAAACTAGATTTTCCAATTGATAACTTACTTGAGTGTGGATCTGGGTGAATATGGCAGATATGTTTTCCAATTGAAATCACCAATGAAATTTCCACTTTATTTCTGTCTCTTTAGCATTTAGCAAAGTGTCAAACACACAACTGAACATAAGGATCAGAACTATTAACATGTCTTGTTAGCCACTAGCTCCTATGCAATATTGTTATGGTATGGAAGAATAATTATGCTGTTTGGCCTTAACAACTACAAGATGTGTAACAAACAGAAACAGAAAAAGATAACATCGAAAAAGTTAATTAGCAAGAAAATAAAAAGTACAAGTATAACATTTTACACAGTTTCCCCACAGTATACCCACTATTCTGTCTTTGGTGCTATCCCTATGTAAAATGTACTATTACTACAATAGTACATCATACTACATATTTTAGATGATTTTGGACATTTTAAAAAAGCCCAGTCATAACTAAATCCAAGACAGATAGTATACAACTGTATACAGATGACAGCCTAAAGGTATAGTCACTTCAGGGGCGGAGTTTGAATAACTATAACATTAAAATTGGAGTGAAATGCTGTATTCTTAGTCTGGTAGAGTTGTACAGGATAGAAATACCCATGCTAATTGTTCTAGCATTAAACTGTAGCCATTCAACAAAGCAAATATTACGGATAAAGTTAATTTTCATCAGTATTTAAATTGGACCCGAAAGGTTTTCACTAAAGGCCCTAACCCATAGACAAACAAACACACATACACCCTAACACTGGCACAGACACCCACAAATCTACACTCACACACATCAACTAACACGTAAACACACACCCAAAGGATGCTCGGAGAGCGGGTGGGGGTAAGGGGGTGAGCCACGAGTCAATAAACCCTGTGTAATCTGTTCCCTTTAGTGGCATAAACCATCTGAGAGGAGATTACAACCGTTCTGCCAAAGTAAGAACATGCGAGTTCCTAATGGATAGAAACACTGAATAGAAACACACACACATACACACACAAATAAACACTTGTGTGCACCTTCACACATACTCTATAAAGAACTGTGGAGGGTAAGAGTCGTGTGCTCCAAGACCGCCATGAAGTCATGACTCTTGTTTTTAAGATCAGACTCCATGACTTTAATATTAAAAGGCTTTTCATGACTTCAGGGGGAGCGAGACAGAGAGATACTGAGAGTGAGGGAGAAAAAAACTGAGTATTTCTGCATGTTTTTCAGAAAAGTACTGATTATCATGACAGGCCCACCCCGGACTTGGGCTCCTGTTGAGGTAACTAATGCGCGGCATTGTCAGTTTCTGTGAGATTACGCATCGTGGCCTCCATGAGTGGAAATGGAAGAGTGAAGGGGGTAGGACAGGAGTTGAATGTGTGTGTTCCTCTGAAGAGCTTCGAGGGAGGACGTGTGGACAAGCAAATCAGAGGGCAGAGGGGCGGCTGCATGAGTGTTTGTGTGTGTGTGTGTGTGTTCGGGGGGAAGAAGGGACGCTGACTTTATGCATCATTAAGCAGGTGGACTGAAAACACCAGGCGGAGCTGTCACTGTGGACGGGAGCAGAGTAGACATCTGGCACACAATACAGGACGATACACCCACATGTTAGGAAAGCCAGTTTAAACACACGCACGTCATCAGGCTAATTATTATTTATGGTTCATCTCAAACTAATTACAGTGCAGTGTTTATTACAGGCCACTGTTTTGTATAATGACAGTGTGTTTTTCTTGCTTAATGCTGTGAATGGAGTCCTATACTATAGAGGTTCCTGTGCCTTCATCTGAACTTAACACTAATTTCACTATAAGCAGTATAAGAAAATACTCTTTTACAGCTTGAATACCTTGAACAAGTATTCTGACATTAAGGTTGTAATTGAGACTTGATTAACAATGCTGGGTTAATCTGGCAGTATACCTGAAACAAAATGGAAATGGGTGACTTCTCACTCGTATCACTGGTTATATTTTTGTACAGTGTTATTCACTGCTTCCCCAAATACACCATCAAGATCTTGTACTTTTTGGCAGGACCACAGTAAAGAGGGGGACAGCTCTATAAACACAAACGTCTGTCGCAAACTGAGAGATGACGGACAGACATCTCTCAGTGTTGGAGTTTCCCCATTGGTTGTTTGTTTATGCTTGCACGAAACCATGTGGTGCGGTAGATTTTTAAGATGTCCTGTTTTTGAAGCATTTTTAAAAAAATCCTTGAGACATATTAATAGTAAAAGTACTCTTAACGTTACTCTTATCAGTACCTGTGGCAGTCATGCTCTCAGTTGTATTGTAATGAACTAATGTCATGTTCTACAAATGCCTTCAAACTCATCCATCTTCAAACGAAAAGCCCTGTGCTCCTCTACTCTAAAAAACTGGGAGGTGCATGACCATGCACCGCGACGACATCAGTGCATCGACTCATAATGGCGTCTCTTTTGGCGCTGACCCTTGCTGCGGGGACACTGCGTTGAGCATGATCAGAGCGTTACAGCGAGGCGGGGACAGTCCTCAATTACATCCTCAGAAGCACATTGACCTACACGGTCCAGCCATAAACTATGTTCCAAAGTGGCCTTGTGGCCATGTCAGTTTCAATGTTTATATTATTTCAACATTGGGGAGATGGAGCAATTATGACAAAGGAATGAATAAATTACGGGTGACTTAGTAAGAAAGCCAACCTCTAAATGAGCTCTCTAAATACACATGAATCTACCAAGATTGTTGTTGTTTTTCCACATTATTTAAACTTAATTTATAGCAGTGCATAGTAAATGCAGTTTTCTGTAAACGTTGCTGCAGATGATCTACAGGAGTACCTGTAAAGTACTCGTACTGACTAATTGACACCTTTTAGCTTTATTGAGCTGAGATTAGGAAAAACATGGTTATCACGTTTATATAAAGAGACAACTGATTATCATTGAGCCTGCATCATCACCCATATATAAAATGCAAAATACATAAACATGCATCATTCAAAATTTCTCAAGCTGTGAAATAAATTACACCAAGTTCATATGTTTGTGATTGTTTATTGCATTGCCGATGCAATTAACTGCTCTTCAAACATGATGGGAGTAGACTTTTAATCCAGGGGGTCGAGTGTTTTGGAAGATCATAAAAACCATCTGGTGCACCACCACCCCCTCATCCAAACTTCTCATCTGCTGCTAGAAAAAAAACAAATGTCTCCATTCTGTCTGCTTGTTTGGTTTAAGGAACTACAGCATCTCCCCTTGTGATTTTTGTTGCTATAAAAACATTACCCAAGTGGACCTGAGTCCGTTCTAAATCATTTTGTTCCTGCATTTTTTGCTGCAAGCATTTATTTCTGCATCATTTACTTCACCACAAATCCCAACTGGACCACCAGTTGCTGAAAGTATAGCAGTGTTTGCACCCAATTCAATTCAACAGCTTTTGAGAACAAGCCACATTTGGTTTTTGAACTTAGTACACTAAAGCGCTTATTCAACAAAATCTCAAACAACATTGTCAGCGTATCTTGTTATGTATACACCTATAAACTGTGCAGTCTGGTTTCTTTCGATGTTTTGATTCTGTATATGTACAAGGTCAAAGAGTAAAATGCAAAAAAATACTGCAATGATGGAAAAAATGATGGCTGATACTGAGAAACGAAACTACAACTAAATCAAGCAGTCGATAGGCAGTTATAAAAAAACATGGATTAATGGATAGAGCTAAGATTTCTATTTACTATTCCTACTCTCATTTGCTCAAAGGTTACCACACATCTGGATAAACACTTGACTATCAAACAACTTGGGTTATTAGTTAAGTTGCGCAATCTTATTAATGCCTTACAATATTGAGTATTACCTCAATCTGGGTATTCACAGTAACTGAGTTACACTGTGCATGCAAGCCTACTGATTCTGAGCTCTGACTTCACTCTGAATAAAGACAAACATGGCATGCAAGTGAATGAATGAGGTGACTCCATGAAACACACACTGCCGACACACGTTGGCTCAGCTTCCCATCGTTAAAGTGGCTGTCGCAGGCGATACAGTAATCCTGTTTAATGGCCGTGCCCCTTCCCCCACCATGAAGTGATGGCCCCAGACATGCAGCCACGCCTCTCTTAAGGGAAAAATGTCAAAACCAAGTCACCACTATGTCCTTTGCAATACATTTGATGGCAGTCACAACCTTAGAGTTGAAACCCTATCCTTTTCCCCTGCGTGATGACTTCTTATTCAGTTAGATGTGTTGCTACAGGCGACTGTGCAAGTTGTAAAGCAATTTGTTCCTATATATAGGATGAACTCTGCAGAAACTAGCCTGGACATTCATTGCAATGAACCAGTGTTTGTCTTCTCACTGTAAAGTAATGCCAATCTGGAAGGATTATAGTTCGTGCTTAATGTTATCTATGTGGATTACAGAAGAAGAAGAACAGAATGTGTCCATTGTACGAATAATGAGAGCCTATAATTAGACTGAACACTACTCTGCTGTGTAATGGTTTTTGATTTTCTTTTTTTTTTTTTTTATTGATGAGGCTCCTAATATCAATGAGCAAAAAGAACAGGCTTACAGTTTACCTCAGTATGACCTGTAGTGTAATCATAACACAGGACATCTGGTATAACTAAATATAAATATAAATATAAATCTGTCATGTTGTCAAAAGCCAGATAAGGTTACAGACATTAATATCAACCTCTTGTTCCCTGATATTAACCAACTAATTTACAAAATGTACAAAATGGTCGGTCAACTAATCGGTTAGTCGATTAACATAAAACTACTTAATTAAAGTAATAAACTTCTGAGATACAACTTATCTTTTAAGACATTCACAGTGCACTAAAACCAAACATTTCCTGTTTCCAGCTTCTCAAATGTAATACTTCTCTGCTTTTCTCCATTTTCTATCATTGTAGGGGCTGCAGCAAACGATTCATTTCATGTTTGATTCATCTGACGATAAACCGACGGCCAAAATATTCAGTTTACTATCACATAAGACAAAGAGAAGCAGCAAATCTTTACCTTGGAAAAGCTAGAACCAAAGAATTTAATTGTTGTTGGTTTATTTATCGACAAATCGATTACTCAGCTCTATATCGCTGTAACGTGAATGTGTTTGTTGGTTGGACAAAGCAACCATTTTGAAGATGACACCTTGGATTCTGGGAACTTGTGGTGGTATTTTAGGGCATTTTATTAGATAGTCAACAGTAGAGATGACAGGAAATGAAGGGAGAGAGAGATGAGGAATGACTCCAACAGGGGACATTGCGTTCAGGTCGGCACCTCACCAGGATGCCCGGTGAAGTCTATTTTTCACTATTTCCTGAGATTTCTTAGACCAAATGATTTATTGACTCACTAAAAAACAGTCCACAGTTTAACTCAAAGTGAAATAATCCTTGGTTGCAGAGCTACGATGCAGTACAGCCAACGAAAAAGATCAACTGATGTTAACAGATGTTTCTAAAAGCTGCAAAGTCAAAGATGGGTGGCAGAATATAAGTTTGGTGAATTAGCTGGGTGCATGGGGGAACAAGCAGGCTATAAATGGGCAACCACTAACTGGCTTTGATATGAATTAAACTAGGTGGAAACATCCATATGAAAACACAGACACATAAGCAGCCAGTGAGTCAACCACTTAGCATCACTCCTACACATTGCGAGCTAAATGCAGGCACATGAAGCTGCTGAATAAGTGATGAGAGTGGAGACATCAGCCGATATGTTTTTCACAGATCACAGAAATACATCAGAGAACAGAAACCTGCTGGGAAAATACAAATCACCCAAAATTACACTTGGAAGCTTCAAATGAACTGTAGCCAAAAGGCTTTGGGAAGGAAAACACGGGAGTGCGTGCAGGTGCAGTTGAAATCATTTCAAAGCGGGCTGTATCGGACGGCGCTCTGCATTGTTTGATACTGTTGTTGTGAATACACCTGCTCTGTATTGTCCGCTCCTGGGACCGCTGCATGTGGAACTCACCCTGGCCAGCGGATCACAACAAGCAGACTGAGTCCACCAAGCGAGACACGGATAAAAACACGGGGAGGGGGTGGCGCGCGCACACGCGCGCGCGCGCACGGGGCACCTGAACAGAAGGATGCCGTAGAAGCCTGGTTAAACGCCCGCTGTGTGTGTGTGTGTGGATGTCACCGGCGTGAATATGAAACAGTTGTTGAAGGCAAAGACAGATGGAGGCAGCCGACTTCCGCCAATAGCCGCAACTTCACACGAGACGCCGGCGAAGGGGAAGCTTTTCATGGCAACAAGGCTAAAGAGGCTAATTTTACGGGGTTTCTGGGGGGGGGGGGGGGGGGGGGGGGGGGGGGGGGGGGGGGGGGGGGGGGGGGGGG
>JAVQJD010006390.1:0-18424 GCA_036023655.1 Nannoperca australis
AAAAGCAATCTAGCTCAAACATAACATTACTGCTAAGTAAGGAAGTTATGTGTAAAGAAACTTACATTCGTATGGACTTTCTCCGCTCTCCTCCGGCGGACTTCAAAACAGCCTCTCTCATTAACTGACGGCATGTTGCCAAGCTGTCACTCCGATCAAAACTGGCCAATAGAAACGTCTTTCAGCGTAGGTCCCGCCCACAGAATAAAGCGGAACCGGAAGCACAACTTTTAGATTCGCAAGCAAAGCTTTAGGGTTCGCAAGCAAAACGTTTAGATTTGCAAGCAAAATTTTAGGGTTTGAAAGCAAAAATGTGGAAAGTTTCTCTCTCAAACAATTTTTTTGACTGCTTTAAAAAGAAACAAAATTCTCTCCATACACCACATACTTGATTGTATTATAAAGAAAATGTGAAGAGGCATTCAATGTGAACAGAAAATATTACTTTGCTCACTGTAATTATGACAAAATAATGAGTTACTATTGTTCGACACACACAGTCTAATTAAAGACACTTTAACCTCTAATTAGCTCAGAATGGTCCTTTGTTGTCAGTACCATGGACACTGAATCAAATGGATTAAGTTACCAAACAATATCAGATAAGCGTCTACACATTTAAGAAGCAAGTAATATTCTGTATCTGTGTCTATTAACTGAACCCCACTAGTCTCTTACCTCAAACTGCTGTATCTGGACCCTAGCCCAAGTTTGCTGGAACATGAACTCATTTAAAATTGTAACATTGTAGCTATTGAAAGTTGTGTTGGTGCAGGTGCTATATCTTACTGTATTGTCCCACATTTGTATCCTCCTACTATTCAGCGAGACAACCTCTTGGTCTGCCGGCAAACCCCTTTATCAACAAATCAGCATGAAGCCCTGTCTGGCTTCACTGACAGCTACAGCAGGCCTGGAATTCTTCTGGGATTTTCAGTATAGGCCAATGAAAAGCCTTCCCTGTAATAGTGCCGGCATCTTATGCACAGTAACAAGGTTTAATGTGAATCATGACATTATGATCATATCAAATCATCTGCACTCTGTGAGATAAACAATGGTACAGTAACATTTCAAGTGACATTCTTGGCATTTTACTAAGACCAGTGGCAAATCCCAATTTCTTGATTTTATGGTTTCAGTTTGACATTTATGTTCTGTTAAATGGTATTTATCACCAGAGCTGAGATTCAAGATAAAAAAAAACACCTCTGCAGCGTGCAAATGCCACACTCCATCCGCAGAAAAATGAAATATTGTAACTGGTTTCGAATCCTAGTATCCACATAAAATTAAATGGGGAAGATGGGGCTTCCAAAATCGCCAGAGAATCAACATTACGAATGTTAGAAGCACCTTGCTTCCAAAAGTTAAGATATTTATTACCAAAAGTGCACAAGAAGCAGAAAGTAGTTAAATATGCTAATAGGATTGGGCAAAGAGATTCCAGCCAATCTTTTTTTCTATTTTCATGACGAGTTTGTGTGTGTGTGCATTTGGTCATTTCTGCACATCAGAATCTATTGAATGGACTAGTGTGAAATGTAGTAGAGATATCAATGGTGCCCAAATAATTTGTCCAATACTTTTGTTTTTGACTAAATACCTGCAAAACTATTGTCGTTCCCATCAACGTCAGTTGTTAGCAGGACAACATGCTAAATTAACATGGTCAACATTGTAAACATTCTGCTAAACATGTTAACATAGTCATTGTGAGCATGTTAACATGCTGATGTTAACATTTAGCTCAAAGCATTGCTGTGCCTTAGTTCAGCCTCACAGAGTAACTAAGCATGACTGTAGACTCTTTGTTTTGTTGTTTAATGATGAATCAATTATTAAAGGTGCTGTAGATACATTTTATGTCGATTGACTACTTAATTAAATGACAAACAACTCCTAACTCATGCCGTGCTTTATTTTCTTACCATTCTCTACATTTCAAAATCCATGATTACCATAGTTGATTTTTGTAACTGAGATGTTGCCCCTCTTCTTTTCTCCTTTTCACTAAAAACCTAAATGCTGCACCAGGATGCGTTTTTTAAACCATTCCAGGGGGCTGTAGCGCAGACTGTAAGGCTCAAACACGGACTTTGATGTTATCATGCTCTGCTTGGGGATGTGAGTCAACTGGTGAGGCTTAGTTTACAGTTCCCTGGGGGCAAACCTGATATGAGGTCACCAGCCCCATGAATCTTTTCTTCTTTGTCCCGTGGACTATCTTGATGACCTCTCTCAAGGACACACAATGCTTAAAAACTGCCTTTTTACAATGAAAAACAGAAAGAAAGACGAAACCTTGACCTGTCTATCTCTCCCACACAAATAAAATTCTTCTTTCTATCAGAGTTCTTTTAAATACACGGTAGCCCATGGCAGCAGTTTGCCATCTGCAGTTGGTGTTTGAACCTCTGTCTGGCTGCTAAACACCAGCCACAGGCCTGCACCAGCAAGACACGCTGAGCTCATGATAAAAGGATTCCGATAAACAAAGATATCAGTCTGACATGATAAGCATATGGGCTATTAAATCAGGCACACTGGAAAATAGGCAGCCGCTCACTGCAGGAAGAAATGCCTCCGTGTATAATATGTACCGCAATCTGAGAGTCTCAGATAGAACATTTCTGGACACTATGCTAAACTGTTTAAAACATGGGACAAATATATGTGACAGAGGTTTTCATTAGAGTTAAAAAGTCATGAAGGGTGGCCAGCCTAAAAGTGAAAAACCTCTGTGCCACTGTCACTATATAAGAAACTGTGTTCATTAATGGTAGCAGCCTCAATTTATTGCCCTAATGTAAACTTACCAACTCTGGTCATACAGGTTGAATTAAAGACAATAAAGCAAATCCTAGCTAGCACTGTTTTTGCTACTTGCACTGGCATAAACAAGCATTTAGTACACTTTACTGCTAATGCATAGTGGCTGCTTTAATTTACCTTTTTTTTCAGTGACATGCATTAGCAAACTACATGCTGCAACAGTATGTTCTTTCGTTCTGTTTTACATGTTTCTATTTTTTTATTTATTGTACTATTCTTGGGGGCAGTGACAGTGACAGAGCATGACCTTTGATGTTATCATGCCCTGTTTGGGGATGTGAGTCAACTGGTGTGGTCTAGTTCATAGTCCCCCAGGGTGCCTTGCTACAAAGTGAAAGAAAATGTGACTTTCGATTTAAATAAATACAATAAAAAAATACAGTCTTTGCTCCTGTTTGAATAATGCTTGCTAAAAACAGTGCCCGCCTGTTTTACATCTTCAGGAGTAACAAATGAGCTTGGGGTGACAGACATGGTGGGGAAGTAGGACGGTGTTGCAAGATGGACTAATATACACTATTGCCTGCCTTGTCCTTTAATATTGGAGGACGGTAAATCAGAATCTGACACAGCTTTTTGTTTATTGCCACAATTACCTTCATTCAGTTCACTTAATTTCACGTATGCTGCTTAAATGAGAGTTCATAATCTATGACTTTTATTAAATATGTTCACTAGATGGAAAGAAAACACACACACACACACACACTGTGATGCTGGGCATTCAGTATGATCATCTTTCTTTTGTCCTTTTCTGTCTTCAGATCAAATTTCTTAAAGTGGAGATGGAGAAAAAAACCAAAATCATCAAGGATTTACAGCAAGAGGTGAGTCATCAAAGTTTCACTTAAGGGTGGTTTGGATCTTCTCCCTGCACTAAAAAAAGAAACATATCCTGTATTCAACATCATTAATTTTCAGTTTATGCCTTCATGAGGTGTATGTAACCATAAAGGAAGAATTTACTCTAATATACTGATCAGAAACCTACTTCCCCTGCCTTGTCTGCTTCCATTTAATTTAATGATTTTCTGTGTTTGCCAAATGTCTTCTGACAATCTCCAGAGACTGGGGGGAGAGCTTGTTGCTTTCGATCAAAGGTGGACATACGCTGGCATGAATATATCTATTTTACTGAGTACTTTGTAAACACTGGAGTGTGTCTTTGATCATGATTGCGATCATGACTGTCGTGGCTTGTGTTGGGTAAGAAATTGGGTACTCTTCTTCTGCCACTGCTGCCATGGATTCCTTTTTGCATGATTGCTGAACATCAGTGCAAAGTAGTTCGTCTAAAAAGATTTTTTTTTCTCTTTGATTCCGAGGGGCTGACACCTAAATTTGACATTTACTGCTGATGCCTTAGACAGCTTGTGTTTGTGAGTGTGTGTGTGTGTGTGTGTGTGCTGGCAAATACTATTGTAGCTGTACTGAAAATATGTGACACTACATTATCTGGCATTTGGCTTGTTATCTGTAGGAATAAAAAAATTAATAAAATACACCTACAAAAACATCAAAACAACAAGCACCCATTAAATTTAACTGTTACATCGACGACAGCTGCCTTTAAAGAAGTTTAGGTGCTTTAAGTTGGATGTTTCCATCGTCATATTTGGTTTGTCTGTCAGCTGTCTCTAACGTGAAAAATTAGGAGAAAAATGTCAAATAAAACTTCTGCAGACCAATACTGTAACGGACACCTCATTGATTTTACTGAAATTTATAGATATGGAAGATGTTTACTCAGTTCAATCATGTAAACTTGGAAAGAGCCTGCTTCCAGTTGACATGAGGCGAGGTTTATATCATTTTTAATTTACTTATATTGACTGACATATACACATTTGAGGTTATTTTGACAACTTTTGAGGTGATGTACTTGATGTGCATGACAAAAAACATATAGTACACTCATAATTAGCAACTTTTTTTTAAAACATATTTATGTTTAGAAGCAACATGAATTTCCTTATGAACACATACCTTGTGTATTATCCAAGGGAACAAATGAACTATTAAGATATTTTGTTTATATTTAAAATATAAAATAGGTTACAAAGGCTTGTAATGTGCTATGATGGCACACCATGGTCACAGCACTGGAGATGTTGTTACTGCAGGCAGGCTATGTAATTACATTACAAGATCATGAGAAATGATGATGGAGAGAGAAAATTGCCACATCATATTGTTCAGTGCCACAGTGAGAAAACAGATTTTCGCCAGATGTTCAAATTAATTTGAGACCAATTTTGACTAAACTCTGCTTTGGTAACATGATCAAGTGCTTCAAATGAAGAACCAAACAATAACACAATGACATCAATTTGGTGCGATCAAACTCTTTGGAGAATTACCTGCCAGAATTCAGGTTTCTGTGGCTTTGTCAGACATGTATGTAAACACCACAGTAGATCACGAAAGATAGAAAGGGTCAGGTTAATCTTATTTTATAATGCAGTGCTTGGGGATGCTGTGTTGTGTATCCCAATTGTGTTTCTTTCAAATTGAAGGACTAAATGAAGTCATACTTGGAGATATAATAGAACGGTTTAGCATGTAGTAAAATTATTGCACAGATTGAGTGGTTTGATTTTGAATCGTGTCCAAACCAGCACAATGAAAATTCAGTTCATGTTGGAGGGTAATGCAATACACAATCCTGCCAATGGTTTCAGACTTTTACATTAATCTACAGGTGGCGGTAATGGGCCAAGATGCACAGCACTGTGCCCTCAAAGGCAGCTTGTAAACACTGATGTAAACAATGTAGCTTTCATAATGATAAAAAATGTGCTTTGCCGTAATAAAAAAATGCATTAATCATGTTTACTGGACCTCAAGGATACACACCGTGCGTCAGTTTAACGAGCTGATTAAATAATGCCACTTGGTTATCAAAGTATTTTACAACTAGAATTGATAAGGTTCTGGGATGTTTTTGACTGGGGCCATACTCCTTTGTTGAACTACTAACCACCTGGTTTGTTAACTGAATAATTCATTTATCTTAATAGTCTGGTTTACTGAGCTGATTCTTCCCAAACTATAATAAATTAAGTAGAATTCGAACCAAAGGAGCAAATGGCAAAGACAAAGCAGTTTGTTAAATTTCCGTGATATAGTAACCAAAATCTAGAAACAAATTTACCTTTACTGAATGGATCTTCACCTAAATTCTAACATCTATCTCTTCGGGTATGTTTTTATAAAAAACCTACATGATATCATAGCATCACTGATTTAAGAAAGTTTGGCAACACTTTACAAGAAGGGTAAATTAATTAACATTTGTTAATGCAGTAATAAGCATTAAGTAACAGTTATAAACATGTTTTCAACTTTACCAAAAGGGTCACAGATCATTAATAAATGGCCAGTTATGGTTAAGTAATACTTATAAAACATGCACACTAATTTATAGGTTAGGCTATAAGTCAAGAAATGTCTACATGAAGAACATGGAGTGTGTCCACAGATCTCTGCCTTTACCAAAAATAAGCCATATGTTGGATCATTACCTATAAATCAAAATGTATACAAATTATTTTGTTTGTTAATTAATATCTTTATCAGCCATCAATTGCTATTAGTTATTCAATCATCAATTGCTTTACCTCTGTTAACCAGAGGTAAAGAGGTAAATGTAGAGGCACTTTTATAATCAATCAATTGATTTTCAGAGCAGGAGGTTGCACATGTTGACAATTTTTTCCATACAATTATTGATTCCTTTTCTCTTAAACAACATCTTGATTTGGAAATCGAACAAGTACCAGGACACTGACAAGGAGACATGAAAATGATCTTTGCTGTAATGTTTGTCACACCGAGTTTGGTTTTCAAACTCATTACCATAAGTCAATCAGCGGTGTACACACTAATGTTGCCAAAACAAAGAGCTGGCAAATAGCGTTGCCAACAATTTGACCTGAATTAGAATTACCGGAACTGTACTTGAAGAGAAAAAATAACATTATGTTTGGTAGAATTGCCATGTAAAAGCTTTTGCACACCTGAAGCAGCACTCAGGTTAGTTACTGAGGTTTACTCTGCAGGCAGGAGGACAAGGCAAAAAACAGCAGTACAAACAGGAAGCACCCTTTACAGGCCTGTTGTTCCCCCATCATACGAGGGCTTCATTGTTGACATTTTGAGGTTTGCCTTTTTTCTCTTCCATCTACGTATCTTGGAAATGAGGCCTCTCTAGGTTTGAGGGCCTTTATAATCACATACAGAAAGGGTCATCCGTGGTCAATAGAAGTCCGGGAACTTCTCTGACATCTGTGACGCTCTGACATTTAAGTCATGGCTACATGCAGGGAATCATGAGAAACATGTTCCCAGATCTATTGCAGAAAATATCATGTGTGCAGAAACTCAAAGGTCAAAAGTTTTTAAGCATTATCATTTTATTACCACACATTCCTCAGACTTATGGTACGCTATCAGCTTTGCATCTTATAAGAAGAGTCATCTGACCAAATTATCACTTAGTGACATACATTTTAAATGATTGAACACCACCACTACGACACTTTGACCTCAGACATGTTCTTCTAGTGGTAGAAATAACTGTAAATTGATATCATAAATTAATTTACTTTCCATGATTTCTCTGTTTACTTGCAATTATCAATCATTTACCATTTGAATCAGTTATTAGTTACTCCATAAAAGAAATCCAAACATTGAAATCCAAATTACTTTATTATTATTATTTTCTTCAGCTCTATTTGAACAGGACAAGTATTACCTGAGAATTTGTAATAGTTGCAGAGGTTGTCTGTGATCTTAATGAGTCAGCCATGTCCATAATTTGTAAAGAAAATATTCCTCCACAAATTACCTACCATATTTCGCCAAACACAGAGGTTATATTAGACCTGTGCCAATCTCCACACCTTTTTTCTGCATTTTTCCTGGTTCAAGAATTATGGAGGCTGTGATGGCAATTATAAATTAAAGTTTTACTAGCATCTGAAGTCGTGTCCAGACGGGGACTGGAGCAAGAGGTCTTTATGAATATTTTCCCATGCGGTGTGGTTGTGCACCATCTGATCAAATTGCTTTTGGTAGCATGGTTCAACCCACACCCCAATTAAAGTTATTTCACGCATACAATGCCTGAAACTCCCCAGTCACAACTGACCACAAGCCTCTTAACCTTTTTCTGTCTGAACTAAATATAAATGAAATGGATCATGAAATGAAATGAAACTATTATTGATGGCCGTTATCAAAGGCAAACTCGATGTAGAAATATAGGGCTGTCAGCAGCTCCCTGCGTGGACACCACATGCGTGCCAGTCGCAGCAGTTCAGCAAGGTAGCCATCACACGCTGCTCAGGTCAGCAGTGTGGCCCGGTCGTTTAGGAAGCGGATGTTACGCAGAGTGATGATATCATATCTGGGGGATAATGTCAGTAAATTCAAGTAACAGACTTCACTTATCTCTGTGAATGCACTGCACAAAACGCAGACGTCAGGGGGTCATTTCAAAATCACAAGGTCTCCCGGTAATGATAGTCCATGAGAATACAACAGCCCTGCAATAAATCCAATCTTCATGAAGGTTATAATGTATAGTTTTTGGTGGTATTGAAGTCCGCAGTTTGTGGTGCTGTTGAATTCTATTGTGTTTCTAATATTTTGTCCAGTCCATTTATACCATTAAAAGTTGACTAAACATTAGAAACCTTTCTCAGTATAACATAAATGATAAAAACTGTACATTATAACCATCATGAAGGTAGGATTTATTGCAGGGCTGTTGACTGCATTCATATTGTGTATCTAATAAATGGGTACATTTAAACTTGTGTATATGCTTTGTTTTTCTAAAACCATTGTTCAGAATTCTGTGACCAATAGAACTGAAATGAACATCTGTAAATCCTATCCTTTGTTTACACCAGCATTAGCTGGTGTAAAATGTGTTTTTATGTTGCACGTCACTTGTGAATTGTGTTGTGGTGTCAGCGGGGAAGCTTTACAGCCGCAATTCACTGTGAAGTCATTATCAATGATTTGCTTTCAGGGCTTATTATGAGTATTTTGAGGGAGAATGATTTACAGACTGACATGGATCCTGCTGGGATTCATCAGGTTCTCACAGAGCTATACTCTTTGCCACACACTCAGCTCCTTGCTGCTGATGCTAATGTTTTTTTGTCTAAAATGGCTTCCCCTCATTGTCTTCTTCATTTCATGTCTTTCTGATGTAATTTCACCGGCTAAACGGCAGCACCAGGGCATTTGCTGGATCTCTCTGTGATACTCTTACAGGGGTGAAAAAAGTAACAAGAAACTGAAGTAGTCAGAAAATTAAACTGTGTCATTATGTGTTTTAAATAGGACAAAGACAACATGGATAAACTTAATGGAGGCTTAATATCATAGTCCAGCAAGTTATGCGGTTCTTTTTCTATTGTATTTTATTTTATGGATTGATGCCATAGTGTTACTTAGAGTGTCATAATCTTTAGAAATTGATGAAACGCACACATTAAAAAGATGTGATGACTAATTTTAAAAACAGGTAGGTATTTTGAGTAAAGTCAAGTTATTTAAAGTGCTTCAAACTGTAAGGAACGACAGAAGCACAGACAAAATGAGAAAAGAAATTACATATTCCAAAGGTAGTGTGTGCATAAGAAATTAAATCCAGTGTTGCCTTCAGTTCAGTCTGTGACTTTTCTTAATATTTAGGCAGTAAATGTCTACATTTTCTGTTATTTCTTCACATAACACACCAAGCTGCATGACATTATTGCCTTGAAGAATACATAGCTTCTTTGCTCCTCCACCAGTATATTACTTGACAACTGAATAGCCAGTGCATTAGTACAAAGAGGCTCTCGACGCCCTCAAGACTCCATCAAAACTAATTTCACACATGCGATCACTGACATGCATTAAGAGCCAAAGTGCACTGACAAAAAAAATGGGAGGTTTAAGTGAAATGGGGCGAGACGGAGGATGGCATGCAATGTCACTTTTTGCACTGAACAGACAGGTGATGAACAGCGTGATCGATTGCACTCAGGTATTGGAGACAGCAGACCCGACTTGTTACGCAAGAATGACGGTAGACTCGACATCCAGTGAGAGTGGCAGTGTTTATTGTTGATAAAAAAGGTCTAGTTAGATGGCAATGATAGATTAAAGTGCATAAAATGTTATGACAGAACACCGATACCTATATTTCTATTTTACTGACAGTAGTGCATGCATGACTTGTGTGTGATGGGGTGGTCAGCTAAAAAAGAAAAATAATTATCATGAGAAACCAAACACCTTCAAATGAGTACTGACTTTGTGGTTTTTTCTAGCTTTTGGATGGTATGCAGCAGTGGTACCCAATTTGTTTCAGCTTGTGACGCCTTAAAACAAGGCAGTGTATATTTCCCACCCTTGCTTACAGGTTGCCTTGATCTATAAATTGTAAAGAGTAAGCCACAATTACATTTTTAGATGCATTTACATTTTTATTAAATTAAAATTATCCAGTAATTCACAATAAAAATAAAAGATTAGAGCAGTTTAAAAAACAATATTTTGTGCAGCAGAAATATATATATTTTATATTGTCGTCACTAATCTCATGACCCCCAGATTTACCTTGTGAGCGTCCCAACCCTCAGGTTGGGAACCACAAATAAGAATTCTTGCTACATGGCTTAATTGTGTACCCTTTTACTTTGTACTCTGTTTCTTTTCTGCATGTCAGTAAATAAAGTTTCCTCTGACCTAAACTTGAAAATATTGCAAACTAATCAAAAGTTACTTAGTTTGTGTCCAAAGCGTACATTTACATACATTGTAAATGTATACATGCGCACATTTTCTCGTACATTTATTGTAAACTGAGCATGAAACTAATTATATCATATGATTATATTATCATTATATTCTTACACCCTGACATTTTCACCATTCGAAAGGTTATCTAACAATCAGTCTAAAGGTTTGGGAAATCTGATTTAGAATTGCCTTTTTATATAGGTATACACAGTATGTACTGTACAAAGTACACCAAACATCAATTCAGATTATTTAGATTTTGCCCACATAAGTCCGGAGGCAGGAATGGCATGGACATTTCATTTAGATGCAAATAAAATCAAGACAACAAGTCGATGTGTCTTAGGTTGCTATTGCTACATGCAAACATAGCACAAAGTGTAAAATTTGCACAGAAATCTCACAGCCATAAACTATATATTTGAGCCAGATGAGCCCTGACTATCAATCACACATCAAAGACATCACCCAGATGAGAGCAGCCGCCCCAGAAATGCATAATCTAGTATGCATGTGAACTAAGAAATAAAGATAGATTTTTTTGTAGAATAACAACATAGGTACTATCGCCAGCAATTGAAGACATTTCTAAGAGCTGATTGCAAGACTACCAACAAAATCTACACCCATTTAGTTCATTTCCTGTACCATTTTTAGATAAGTAAGAGAATAATGATTGAGGATATGATTGGGTAAATAACGCTTTGATTAGGGTTTAAACGATATAGTATTGTGTTGTTTGAAAATGTCCCTGATCAGTTGAAATTGAAGGTGGATGTGTACACTGTATGCCCAATAGCCCATGCACCCTTCTAGGTCAGTGTTTAGTCTAGCAGTTTCTCTTTCACATAATCCTTTTGTATTTCTCCCACTTTTCATGCAGTGGGTACTTTCATTTTATGACATCATGCTCATTTCATGCAGTTTCCAGCACCAAAACAGCTGTGATCTCAGCACTCTCCACACGCAGAATTGATTCTCCCTCCGCTGAAACTCGAAAAAAGGTTGTCAGTGAATCCTTGTTTTCGCCATAGAAAACACACACACACACACATACACTTAATTTCATTGGACAACTTCGTGGGTGAGCTGGTGAGTTAACAGATTGAGTATCTGTCTCTTCTTCTCAATCATTGTCAAAAACTTATTCAGGAGCAAATAAATGTACATTATTGTCAACCAACCAGCAGCTCTTTCCTTTAAAAGTACTGATAATACTGGTCTTGCTGCTCGTTTACTGTTGAGCAGGGGAAAGATGAGGGAAAACTGTTTTTATGTTGACTTGTGGACCCATTATATATTGTATGCTGCATTAAATGTGTCTTGAGTTTAAGCTATTATACTGAGCCAGTGTCAGCTTCCCTGACATTGACAGGAAGTGTGTTCCAAATGGAGAAGCAACCTAATTGTCTCCTGCAGCATAAGAGCAGTACTGAAATAACTTCTGGAAGAAACAAAAGCATAGGTAAATTTCCCCTGGTTTATCAATTGAGGGAAAATATATGGCTTAAGATATTTCCAAGGAGTGATCAATGGATCATAAGTGGCACCATTGTTACCATATTATTTTGGATTATTCAGATGCTGAATAATCAGATCCAAAGTCTGATGAGGGATTTATTGGTTTCTTAGTGCAATAAAGGCAGTTTTGTTTTAATTTGGGTTTGTTGCTGCACAAAGAGAAAGTAATGTATTTATCTTTCACTGTAGCACTTCAGCTGTGCTTTTATTGTGTGGAATTATTTAAAAGCTCCAGTCTATAAAAGACATTGTGAATTTTTCTTTAAGTAAAATTAAGATTTGAAAATTGTTTTTTTAAGTTTTCAGGATGTGAAAATCGCTTACAGCCAAGAAAGAAGAGACATAAAGGAATAAGTAGGACAGTTTTTTAATGATAGGGTTTAAAGTGAAAATCTATGGAATTTAGCAACTATGAGCAGTATAAATAATACCTGTGGTGGATTGTTTTAGTGATCCTGGTTATACTGCAAACTGTGCCATCAATAGCAGAGGCTGCTGTGTAGTTTGTTGCTTCATTATCAGAAGTGCTACTTATCCAAGAGATTACGTCTGGGTGAGTAACTTTGTGAACAGTCCCCCATTCAGTTTTGTAATATGTTGTTTTGTTTTTTAATTAGAAATGATAACCCAGAGCTGAAGGATTGGCAAATATAGTAAGACCTTATTAAATTCTTGCATGAGAACTAAACACAAGGTCTTTCAGACAGTGAGTTTGTACATAGTGAGCTAACATCTAGCAGAGTCTGTGAAAGGAAAAAAGGCTATTTAGAGATTATTCAAATCATGAAGTATAGTAATTTTGCCATAGCTTGTCTGTAATGAAATCTGGAGTGGCAGGTAAACCTGAAAGCAGAATGTGTTGGTTCAGTGTCTCATACTAATAGGAGGGCATGTTTCTCCTGGGTGCCAGAGGGTGGCTTGTATTAAATCTGCAATTCCTCCCAACACTGCCAAAGTGCTATAATATGCAAAAAGACAAATTACCGTCTGTGATATAGCCAATACAGCAATCTTCTTTTATTTACAGGTAATATTTCTCACTTTCAGAATTCTCATATATTATTCTTATAGCCTGGGATTGTCCAATTAGTTTGAAACCATAAACAATTTTCTAACAGTATTAGAAATCACAGAAACAAGTATCTAATCTGCTGGTGTACTGCACAGCCGAGGGATGCTCCATTTATAATGGATTGATACGTCCAAAACGTCTCCACATTTTGCAGCACTTGCTGTTACAAAATGTACCCTAATGTACATAAAAACACTTGGGATGCTGTCACAGTCAGGTTTTCTATCTTTTGCAATTCATTTTGGTGCAGCTTCATATTTGACAATCAGGGGGAAACAAACTCCTTTTTTTCTGTTTCTGTCATTAGTAGCTAGCAGTGAACATAACTATCACACCCTGAAATATCCTAAAGTCTACCGACGCAGATTTCTTAGATGAAAGATAGTGTCACTGCCTTTCTGCACAGCTGTACAACATATATTAAGACTGCAGTAACTAAAAATAAATGCAGTTGTACTTACCTTAATCACAACTAGTTTAAAACATTAGCCTGGCAATAGAGACTTAGTCAGGGGTAAAACTGGGTGTAATTAGGTTAATCATTAACATGTTGTTGAAATTAAATGTTAAATGAAACCTAGACATCCAAAGACCCACACTTTTCAATCAGATTTAGTCTAGCTTAACCTCAAAATCTAGACATCTTTTGCAAATCACTAATTCAGTGCTTGCTGAGATGTATAGTCAGATGTCCTTATTAACGCAGTAGGAACTCTGACTGAACCAATATGCTGCCTTACAGCCTGCATTAGGGGTGGCTTTGATTAGTATCCAGAGTTGCCTGTAAACATAAACTCATACACTCTGAATCATATCGACCCTCAACTCCGAAGTGAAAGCATTGCAACAATCAGCCACAAAGTTACCCTCGCCATCAAGGAGACTCAACTCTCGTCTACCGGAGCTTTGCGTCAACTTGAAGTAAAAAATCATACTTCCTCATTTGCAGTGTGGGGTGTCTGTCTGTGTAACTCAGCCACCTGCTGGCAACTCCTACATTAATGCATAAGTCTTATATTAAATACTTGTAGAAGTAGGATTACATTTGTGTCACTCTCCACATTGTTTTGCACTTAATACAAACGTTTCACTTTGTGTGACTGCATGAATACTGGTGCTGAACTCAAATCATAAAAACTTGTTTGAGAGAAGCCGCATGTGTGTTCAGAGGGCTGGTGTCATGCTGTCACTTAGCAGCATTGCTTTATTCCTCACAGCCTGCCATGGATGTTGATTTCTGGCCCTCAGCTTCCAGACAAGTGACCAGTTTTTCGGTGGTATTCAGCTGTGACACTATAAAGTGGATGGTCTATTTTTTACAAAAATACATCCAAGTGCTTCAACACCAAGGAAGGCTGTGACTGCAGATATGTCTTTGAAATGTTCACAAAATTACATTTTATGGAAGTCCTGTAGTTGGAATAATATACTTACATCATTTTTAATCCTATCGGAATGTGCCATGTAACTTATTTCTATATGACTGAAAAAAAGATTAATCTAATGACATTAATCCCATATAAATACATATATCATTAAGACCATATTCCAACTTTTGACAAACTCTTTTCCTCCTACGTCACAATGGAAGCTGTAGTGCAGACTAGCTGGACCACCAAACCATGGACCAGAGAAGATTCAAGCTGCAAGAAACAAAGGATTGCAAATCATAAACAGGTGTTGCATGATGCAGATTGTGTAAATTTACCCACCTATTCTAACATGCATGCTTATGGAAGACATTTTCTTTTTCCAAATTGAGAAACTATGTGAAGTAGGTAGTAGTAGTAACACAGAAATGTACAAAGAAAACACTTTGCAGAGTAATTTAAGCATAATTTCAGAAAGCACTGCTCTGTCATCTGTATTTCTCACTACATTTACTGACAGGACCTCTCTACTCTTTGAGTAAAAGTTACATTTTCTTTCAATGTGACTTTTCACAACTTATTAACTGATTCAACTGGAAGATCATTTTCCCAATCTTTTGTTTGCACTTTCTAGTGTACTCAGGCTGAAGCCCCAATCGGACCTGATTAGTATTCCAGGGAGATAGGAGTCATAAAATACTAGACACGCTCCTCTCTTCAAATGTTCCAAGATGTATCTAATCCTGTGCAAAATCTATCATGTCTGGATTGTGTAAAGTAACAATTTCTCTACAAATCACTTGAAAAACATCACTGAAGACAGAGGTCATCCAATGATACTACCTGTAAGATTTAGCTTTCTTGGTTTCTCCACACTTTCAACTTTTCTTTTAATATGTTTGGTATCATTATGCATATTCAGGAGGCTTGTCTTCCTACTCAGGATCCAGAGATAGTAATTTGTATTACTTTTAATAATTTGATAGAAAGACATTTGCTCATCCTGTATTAATATACTGTAATATTCATAGATGTGGACTTAAATTCTTTAACTATATGAGGTCGTAGTTAGTCATAGATAGTAGTCTGGTTTGTGTAGAGCTGTAGAGTCAATGTTTTAATTATAACCAATATCAAATGGCAATGTGAAATTAATGTGAAAGATGTTACTGTATGAATCTATGGAGTATTATTTCTTGAATGTGCAGCACCCCTCGGTTTAAGGAGTTTTATAGTGAGTTTCAGATCATTGTTTAGAAGTCTGGCCCACAAATTCACTGTTTTGGTTCACTTTTACTGCTCTCATAGCACTGTTTCAGCCACAACAGGCAGGTTTTTTCAGCAAAAATTTTTCAGGATTTTTTAAATCCACTGTACACTACCTCCTTTGCACCAAACAGACACAGTTAGCAACTAGCTGGTTTAGCAACCAACTAAAGAGACAGACATGTCCTTAAGCCTCATTCTGGCAAAGACAGTGAAGGGAAAACAAGAATAAGTATTAATTTGTTCTTTGATTACTCTGAAGTACTTTTATAGATTATAAAATTTACTTTTATGTCTACAACTTTTCTGAGTAGGAGGGACTGTAACCCCTCAAATACCACAATATGTTTTATTTTGTACTATTAATTTAATATATATTTAAATATAGTTTTTCTTCTCATATTTTACTGGAAATTGTCTTTAGACTTTACTTAAACAATAAGCTTGGAAAACACAGTGGAAGCACATGTACAAACATAATGTAAAAAAGGTACCTATCATACTCAACAGTTCAAGCTGTTGATGATTATATTAGTCAGCTAACCGATGACTTCATAAGATTGTACTGTGCAATTATAACTGACAACATGAATTGAATAGAGTTGACATGTATTCTGTATTTTTCTACTTGCAACAATTTTTGTGTAACTCATAAACAAAGACCTTAGTTTAATATACATAATGAGTACAGCTACAGACATTGTCACATCTCTTGACAACAACAGCCAAGTGCTTCCATTAGTTCATTAAATGTGTTTACTTTCCACGTGGTGTACCGTGACATCCTTCTAAGCAAGTACATTAGTTAGATTAATATATGTTAGATAAGAAGTATTGTATTACTGTAAAATATGCACTGTTTAATACTCTGGAGTAAAGTAGCACTGATGTTGCTGTCTTTCTTCTAACAAATTATGATCAACTTTTATCTATTAGAACTGAATAGCTCCTGTGCTATCAGGGTAGATTATTATTTTTAACACTATAAAGCATAATCAATCCTCACATCCACAGCGTATTGATTATTTAGGACAGTTTTAAACAGCCATGCCAATGCTGAAACCAGTAAATCACTTGTGCCTAAATGTCCTAAATAGCTCCATTTAAGTTTTCAGCACCAACCCCCTCAAGATTACCCTCATATTGGTATATTCAGTAAACAAAATGTATCTTATGCGACGTGATGAGTGCCAGTTCAAGAAGTATTTTTAACCATTTGATTAGCTTTAATCTTACCTAGCTTTAGCTTTTGCCAAAAAGAGCTTTTTCCCCCCTACACATACACATTGGGAGCAGTTTAGGGTTTAGTGTCTTGCTTAAGGATAATTCAAAGTACTACCCATATGACTAATGGGTAACTCGCTCTAGGTCTTGAGCTACAGTCGCCTCTTTTCCAAATCTTAGCCAAGTAGTTTTAGTTGCCTTAATTTAACCATGGTGATTGTGAATCATATTTTAGGAATAATCATCTTGCAGTAAGTTTGTTCAAACTTGCTGAACCCCTGAACATTTTATTTTATTAATTCAATTTGAAGTGATATCAAGTTGCCTAGACATTCTTTATATTTTACAATGCTTCAATTAATCTTTCAGATAAATCACTCTCAGCATTAGTGGCTTCACTGTCATCATTTCCATCTGATCTATCAATTGTGCCGTTTGTGATTCAGCTTGAACAAATACAAGGAATGAAAATGAATTAAATGGCCAGAACAGATTAGTGTTCAGGTAGGTGGGTTAGTACAGAGATGGGCAGCAACTCCATTATTATGCTGGCAGTAATTCAGGCTACTTCACATGAAATATTTCAACTCTTCTTTGAAACACCAGGCCATCTCAATTTCCCTGCGAGTCCATCTTATCTCCTTTGTTCAAATAGCCTAATGTCTTGTCAAGCATCTTAAACAACTACTCAACCACTATTTGATGGGGAGAGGCAATATTCATAAAGAAACACTGGAACTGGTGAATGTGGTCGGATCAAACAAGGATGTGGACAACATTTCCATCAATGCAAAATCTTGCTCATAATAATACAGTGGTGCATCTGGACTTAAAAAAAAAAATACTTGAAAGAGTTCTGAAAATGATAATTTCTTACAGTTCTACTCTGTGCAGCATTAAAGTATGTGCTGCAGCTATGTTCACCTTATGGCATTAGTGGAGAAACTATTCAGATTCTTTATTTAAGTAAATCTAACAATAATCAGTTAATTTAATTATAATAAAAGTTAAAACTTAATCTTTTGAGGAGCATAAGCAGAATGATGAGATATATGGTTTAGCTGCCTGGAGTTTCATTTTTAGATATTTTTTTTTTTCAGCTGGTACCCTAAAAGGGCAATTAGTGCTACAGCGGCACATGGCTGCAAATGGCCACTGTAGCACTCATTGCCTGCAGGTGGCACAGGTGTTCAAATTGTAGCAGCAGGAGCAGTGTTGGGAAGGTTACTTTTGAAATGTAATAGGTTACAGATTACTAGTTACCCTGTTTAAAAAGTAATAAGTAATGTAACTATTTTGATTACTTCATTAAAGTAATGTAACATAT
>JAVQJD010006413.1:0-18586 GCA_036023655.1 Nannoperca australis
GTGTGTGTGTGTGTGTGTGTGTGTGTGTGTGTGTGTGTGTGTGTGTGTGTGTGTGTGTGTGTGTGTGTGTGTGTGAAGCATGGGCAGCTGCAGCAGCAGGGCTGTCACTCAAATTGGCAGTTCAGAGATAAAAGCCTTTACAAACCAAAGAGTGCAGCTAACCGCTCAGGACAAACCACCAACTTGTGCTTCCGCAGTGAATTCAGCTGCGGTCAGTGTATAAATGTATGTTTTTAGTCTTCTACAAGTAACCAGTCACAAAGTCTTCGGTTGAACTATTCACTTTTGCTGTGTTTAAGCGGAGTCGTTATTTCTGAAACCGTGCGTACGGAGATCGTCCATCATCACCTTCTGGTTTCATCATGAATCTGCTTAATTCAAAGTCAGTGCTCCTCTTATATACTCAAAATGTAAAAGAGGTCAAAATCCTGATAGTAAACACTGAACACTGCACGTTTTTTTAACTTAATGTGCCAGACTGCATTTGGAACACTTTATAAACTCCTGTCCTTTCCGTCCCTCTCCTTTATCGTATTTTGTGTTGCTAGGATTATTACTTTTTCCTCTCGGTTCCCTCGTGTCATCAGCCCGAAGCTGTTGGCTCTTGTCTCGCTGTGACTGTAAAAACACATTTGCTCTTAATAAACTCTCCTTGTAAAATAAGGATCAAAGAAACAACCTGATTATTCTGCAGGACCTCTAATCTCACAGGAACTGATGTGATTCAACGTGAATCTCATCAGCCAGCCTCGGCTCACTCCGCCCCCCCCCACTGATAACTCTGCTCGCACTGACTGAAGCATTCAAATATAGTGTATAGGCCTACATTATATAGGACTCGATGAATGTCTTGTACAACACACTCGCTTGAACCCCACTGGCTCTGGCTGTTGTTCAAGATTCATCTTTGACTTTCATCCAGTTGGGAAAAGCAAACACGATCCGGACATGCATGTACAAGAATATCTCCTGACAAGAGCACGACCAGAGAGAGACAGAGGCCCAATCAGCTCACAGAGTGAATACATATCAAACTAAGCAGCTGTTTGCACTCTGTGGTCCCTGAACGCCACACGGCTGCTCAGTTGCCGGGTCATATAGAACGTGTGGGATGTGAACAGTGATGTGCACCTTGTCTGTAAAGCCTTCAGACCACTGGAGAACCTTTCCACAGTTCCCATCCAGTCAGGGACAAAATGTTTGTAACTGACCACAGATCTGTCAGTCTGTCAGCTGCAGAAATAAATAATGAGTGAAAGGGAACCCTGTCTCGCGATTAGCATGACTGGAGTGGTGGTAAAGTTTTGGTAAAGTTTGTTCACATCCTCACAAACACCTCTTGCTCCGGTGTTCGTCTCTACACGACTTTGGATGCTGTCAAAACTTTGATTTTTAATTGCCTTCGCAGCCGGGGAAGAGACAGAAAACCAAAAAAACATTCAAAAAATCAGAAATTCGGCCCCATTAAAAGAGATGCCGATTACATGACATGACCTCTGTGTTTGGTGGAACACGGTGGAGTTTTCACTTTATAATTGTCAGACATGGCAGATTTGCACCTCCACTATTATTACAAATTACTAGAGGTCTCCGGGTCCTTCTAGTCCCGTGTGAGCAGTGTAGTGTAGCGTCGCATTCTAGTGTAGCTCATATATTCTCATAGTCACAGTGTTGAAGTCAGTGTCCATTGTGGAGGAGCATTTTTATTCATGTAATGTGTTGAACTCTAGTTTTCACCAGCAGTCCAACATGCCAAAGATCTCCCACTGATGAGATGCTTCCCTCTGCCTTGTTTTGTCATTTCTAAATGCTTTCTACAGACTAACTCCCTTTGCTGCACACAGCAGTGGTGACATTTAACAAGCCCTTGTACACGGTGAGCTGTGTTGCAGCCACCAGAAACACATCTGAACTTTGATGGCACTGTTAGTAAAGACAGACTGCTTGAAGACGCTACGTTTCAGCCGCCTCGTGAAGCGCTGTGAGCAAAATGTCTTCCAGGTGTGCATTAGATTACATCATGTATGCACATGATATTTGCATAATAAGCACTCCCCAGCACAATGGACATATTCTGCTTGTCATATGTTCCATATGGAAAGTGAATATTAATGGTTTCATGTGTTTTGAGTCTCTAATGATGATGTTAATGTGAATGTAGCTAGTGACATGTTGTCTCCGTGGAGACTAAACCTGCACTCAGCTTCACATTGTGGCCTCCGTCTCGTTAAAGAGCCGGCGGGGTCTCTGGGTTGCTGCTGCTCTCGGTGCTCAGTAGTGCTCAGGTCACCAGTTTGAATGCCTGGACCTGCTGGGAACATGTTGGCAGGCGAGATGAACAACTAATGTTGTCACTTTACTTAGCAAGTGCTGCTTAAATGCCCTTGAGGAAGGACACATAGACCTCGTTAACCCCGTCTTTAACCCCGTCTGCTCCTGTGGATCTGCTCCCCGGCACCAGATCCCAGACTGTACTTGTACCTGGCAGCTCCCACGTGTGACTTTTAAAGAGGGCATCATTGACAAAGAGCGTATGTCTTCTCTTGATTAAATACGGGTATAAAAATAAATCTGCTGTTGTCCAAAATGGAAATACAGCTGCAGGAAGGCAAACAGACTCGCTGAGAGAGTGCATGGACGTGAAATCAACCAATAAAGCTGCTCAGATCTTAACTCAAGGCTGACGGCACTTTGAAAACCACACGCGGCTGCTTTACTCCGTCACCCGCCGCAGTAAAAGAACATAAATCAAGCGCAACCTTCAGTGTTTGCAGGGCAACTCGTAATTATTTACACACTTCTTCTGCCAAGGCAATTTTGATTGAACCACAATCAAGACAGATAAATCCTCAGAAATAAATCCAGTGCTTTCAATCCTTCAATAATAATAATAATAATCTTTTAAATTAGAAAGAAATATACAGTTTGTCAATTATTCAACTGCAAACCAAGCGACTGATCGTATCGGTGGTGTTTTCACTGCTTCGTTCCTCCTCTCTGCCTGGTGTGGTGCTATTTAGATGTTAGAAAAAGACATCCGACCAAAGAACGCAGTCATTTAAAATCCCCTTCCTTAAAGACAAAGAAGCTCTGCATAACGCTCAAGTCTCAGTGTTTTACACAAACATTTAAATGGCTATAAAGTTAATAAGAATGACAACACAATAGTCTTTCAGGTGTAATAACAGTTTAACTTGTGATGTCTAGACTTCGTAATGTCTCTTACAAATAAAGCACATGTTAACCTTCTCGAACATCGAACCGCCTGGTGTATAAATCTAGTCATAACTTTAGTCGTAGACATCATTGTCTGAAACATAGTTTCATTGCCGTGGCAACATATTGGCTTTGCCGGGATTTTAACACATGTTGGTACTTTTAATGGATTTAGAAGAGCCGCTACAGACGCGTCTAGCTTGTCTGTTGTTGTAAATACTCCTCTTTGGTTGAGAACAATCTAGAAAGTAGTTTACATGTTAGCTAGCATCTCCTTGAAACTTGTCAACAAGACGGACAACATCTGCAGCTCAGAGGACGGAGAGGCTGCTCAGGGTCCAAAGTCGCAGCAGAAGCTAAATACTGAAATCTGAAATCAGTCTAGTTTTCACCATGATTTCTTTCTTTATTTTACCAAGAGAAAAAGACTCATTGAGTTAAAGCCTTTCCTTGTCATTAGTGTCGTGCTCCAGACAGGCAGCAGCTCAACTAACACGGCTGCCGACATGAAACAAAAAACCCAATCACAAGATATCAAAGCAGCTGGTCTGCAGCTGGACGGACCTGCGTCCACGTCAGTGATGACGCTGCTGCAGTGAATATATGTCTGTAGTGGAAAGAAACTGTTATAACTTTTATACGTTTTCCTTCCTCCCTCTGTCAAAATCTGCCCAAATAATTTATGATAGAAACAAATAGAAGGTAATGATGTGAGAACAAAATGGCGCAGGTTTCTGCACCTGTGATATCGTCCTCTGCCACAAACCTGGATGGAAATGAAAGTTGCAGCCTCTCAGTCCTCATGGCGCACAGTCTGACAGCCCGGACTTAAAAGCATATTAACCCTGTCTGGCAGCACGTTTAATGGATAAATCCCGAGCCGCTCCGCCTGCGCCCTCCCTGCAGGGGAGCCTCGGTAAAAGCCTCCACTGTAAACAGCGCCTGTTGCTCTTTGGTCTGTCAGCACGCGGTTTGACTTGGCGTCTCTTCCTGGGTGTAACAGCGAGACACCGAGGCGTTGATGAGTCTCTCCGCTGCTGTTTGATTAGCGTTACAGCTGCTGCTGCTGCTGCTGTCAGTGTCGGAGGAAGGTCCCTCACTAATTTGGCAAATCTCAGAAGTATCTGCTTGTTTCCTCAGCCGGCACCCATTTCTTCAGAGGGACAGCGTCCTCCTGTCTTCACCCTCATGTTTTTACCTCTCCTGTTGAATATGCTGATGTGCTTTGTCATGCAGTTAAAGAAAGAACCAGAAAAGTGTCTGTTTTTATATCATTTCCCATGTGTTGCATACAACAAGAACAACGTGTTAATACATGTGAAATACCAGTGGGCATAATAAAAATCAATTCTGCCTCTCCCATAGAATAAAAAACACCATGTTTCCCTTCCCACCTGCTCATATTTTACACACAGGACCAGTAGTGCTGCAGTTGTCTAATTACAGAAGCAAAACGATGATAAATGTTCATCACTTACATTTTGGCTTATGAAAGCTGCAAAAACTATATTTCCATATTTCTGAATACCAAATAACACTAAATAAGTCAGTGTAGCGTCGGGAGCCCTCCTGGTGTGAGACACCAAACATTGCTCTTCATTTACATTGAATCTAATGTGACATGAACGCAGCACGACCAAGAGCTAAAAGAGTGTCGTCCTCACGTTAAAGCATGAAAAACGAATCGTAGATCACGACAGCCACACAACTATCGTGCACATACGTACATATAAAGTATGCTGAGCAATCAAACATAACAAGGTGCTGTGATGTGAGACAACAACAGAAGGGGGTGTGAGGTGTCACCTCTGCAGAGCCCTTTGGGGTGTATTTGCTGCAGACTGGCACTGAAGGCACTTTCACCAGTAAGCTATCCGTTCACGAGAAGCAACTGTGGGAACGGATGCAAGTTCTGTTGCTATAGAAACCTGCAGGTAATTGTTTGTTGCTTTCTGGTTTCGAGCAGCTGACACGTTTTCTCCATCAGCTTGTTACTGCGAGCAGTGTTGGCCTCCTATAGAGAGCAGGCAGAAACATCATCGTGCACCTGCAGCCAGAAACATTGTTTGAGGCTCTGAAACGTTGCCATCTCCTGCTAGCAGCGTTAGCATTGTTGTCATTTTTTACTTTAACTTTCAGGACACAGTTTCTTTGTCATGACCATCTGATGAGGTGCTACTTGATATCTGATATTTGCATGTGTGTGTGTGTGTGTTGCAGAGCCCTACAGCCCGGCGGTGTGGGTGATGATGTTTGTGATGTGCCTGTCGGTGGTGGCTGTCACCGTCTTCATCTTCGAGTTCTTCAGCCCCGTGGGATACAACCGCAGCCTGCAGAGCGCCAAGAGTAAGAGACGGTGTCACTCCAGCGTCGGCACGCCAATCAACCCGCTGCCTCTGCTCATTTCACAACATTATTACCAACTTGTCACTTCGTCAGTTATGTAAGCGGGGGGTGGGGGGGGCTGATTTGAAGGAGGGGGTTTGCTCAAATTATGCAAAACGTCCCACTTTCTTTCTTGTCTGCACGAGTCGAAACAATCACTCGACACCCACGAGCCAGAGAATTCAGATTTAATGACACAAACACTGAAGGCGCGGCGGTGGTTGATTTTGACATTTCTTACAGTCCTTGTCGGTTCATCATTTCTTTCTTTATGTCTTTATTTACTGGCTGCTCCTCTGTGCTGCGACGTTCATTTCAGATTATCATTTGGAAATGGTATTCATTACTTTCTAATAAATTGACATAAGTGGAATTACGGGGGAATTGGAGTGACAGGTAGGTGCTCGATCATCAGCGGCTAAATGTTTCTTCATGTTTAATCACTTATTACTTATTATTCTTATCCTACAAAACTTCTAAAACAGAATGTGATAAGTGGTCATAAAGCTTCCCCAGGTTGGGTGTACGAGCGCACATAAATATTGTATTTCTGTACTGCTTTGGCAACATAGACCAATAAAGCTATTTTGAATTATTTGAATAAAGAACATTTGATATAGAATAAAACATTTCAAATAGAATTTGGCTTTATTTAATTTGTTCTATATATCTTTAAAGTCTGCTTACACTCAGTGTAGATAGGACTTTCTAATGTCTGTCAGTGTAACCCCCTCACTTTGTCGTTATCCTCCACATGATGTGCACAGTGTGAGTGTTTGTACCTCGCACATGTACTTCCTGCACTGCACGCGCACGCTGCTGGATTTGCTGTCTTGTTGCCTTGACGACGACCAAATGAAGGCAGTAAGATGCAGCTGAAAAGTTAGTAAGTGGACATTTGGTGTTGAGTTGTCTTCACCATGAACTGAACCTGCTGTTCGTCCCAGTGTTGAGAACCTTTAAAGGTCAGTTCCCCCCTTTTAGAGAATCTTTTGTCCACGTTTTGGGAAATCCATCTCAGATTTCTGCCTCGACCACAATTCAGTGGAGCTGAGTAACTGTGAGACCAGAAAACACCAGAATCCCAGTATATCAAAGTTTTAATGACCGGTTTAGTCAAAAAGAAGTCTGCTATCGGCTTGAATATATTCTTCTCTTCCTTCTTTTGGCTCTTTCACCGCAGAAAAGTTCATTCTTCAAGCGCTCATTTTCTCATCCCGACTCTTTCTAGTTCATCTGGAACAACCAGCTTAGATCCCTCTTTCTGTTCACTTGTGTCTCATTCTTCTCCCCTTCTGAGGCTTCACACTTTGATGATTCTATATTAAACAAAAAGGCAGCCTGCTGCCAGTTTTAATATGTAATAACTGCATATAGATCTTCCCTCTACTCCCTCATTAACTCCCCGTTTGAACTGTGAACATCAGACAGTTCTTAGATCACTGCAGGACAAGCTCTCACGTGCTGTCGACTTGGTTTTAAATGGTTTGGGCTCCGTCGTTCCACTTAAGGGAAGTCTTAATGCTCAAACATAGCAGGGTGTTTCCGACAACAGTGAGCTTCCAGCTGTGTGGCCACAGTTTGGAGAAGGACCTCTCCTGGCTCAACATGACGTTGATGTTACAGCCACTGATTAATGTCCATGATTTTCACCAGTCACATATCTTTTGATGCTCCAGAGCGTCCTTCCTTACCTAATCTCTCTCTCTCTGTCTCTCAGAGTCAGGTGGATCGAAGTTCACCATAGGGAAGTCCGTCTGGCTGTTGTGGGCGCTGGTCTTCAACAACTCTGTACCCGTGGAGAATCCCAGAGGAACCACCAGCAAGATCATGGTGATTAGTTCACTGACTGTTTCATTACTTCAGTATTTCAGCACCTGTGGCATTCATTTAATGAATTGGGATTTTTTTCAGAAGCTAAGTGACATATAACCTTTATTTGAGCAGCATTTAAATTCAGATGCTAAACATGCAGTTTTCTCTCCATGGGATAAAGACCTGGCTAACATTCAAATAGTAATAATAACTAATTAAATGCAACCGAGATGTTTCTAACCAATCGATTCAGTTCAGTTTTAGCATCTCGGTTTCTTTTGGCCAGAAAATCTAATACAATACGTCTCCATCTGCAACTTTAACTTGACTTTATCTCTATTTCTCCCCCTACACATTGGCGCATTCCTAATTTGCATTATCAAGAAAAATAAAAACCATGCGAGCTTTAGGAGCTGGTGCAATCAGTTCGAGAGGTTGGAGAAGTTGTTTCACCACGGTGGTCTTTTTAATACCTGCTGTTCCTTTCTGCCCTCACCACATAAAAAAGAAAAATCAGTCTAAAGCTTGCCCCCTCTGCTGCAGAGTAAAGAGCCACGGGAGGTTAAAAATCCAGAGGTGTCTTTTTTCTTCTGACTGTCAGCCCGAGTGCTTTTCCCAATAACCCCAATCATCTCAAGAGCTCATTAGCTGCTCAATAGGCTTCACAGAACGAGGTCAGAGGAGCGAGTTTCACTCTGCAAATGTTGTAGTTTTCAGTTGAACTGTAGGTTTGCTTTACCACCAAGGTTTATGATCCTGTAGCCCACCAGCCCACCAGCCCCCTTTTCTCTCATTCAACTTTTGGAGGATTTCCTGACTTGTCTTTGAGAACGCCTGAAGAAGCCTGATCCATTTTTTTATAACGCATGCCAGCTAAAACATCTTAACAAACAAGCACAACTAATCACAGGCAACAACAAAACAATCCCAAGATGCTTTGAATCTTTAATGAAGGCTTATTCTCTAATTGACTTCCATTTATCTGTTCATTTTTCACACCTGCTTAAGGGTCAATAGCATCTTTCCCAGCATGCACTAAAAGTTAAATGCATTAATGATATTATACGTTAAGTTTTAATAAGTTCTGCGTCTCACCAGGGAGCAGTTGTGAGCGAGGAGTCCATCTTTCAACCTCCTTGTTTGGACGAATCCTCCTGCTGAAGCGTCACTGAGCCAAACATTTAGTCCTCATTCACTGAGATTGCCCCTTTCTAAATGATGCCTCTGTCGCCAGAGCTACGAGCGTACATTTTTCATCGTATTCATTAAGAAAATTATGCAAATGAACTTTTGGCATAAACACAGAGTACCACGGAAGCAAATAGCCCTCATCATCCCCGACTGCAAGTGCAGTTTTAGTGCTAAAACTAATCCACATCTCTCACTTGCTTCTTGGCTGAATGTCAGCAGTGCAGCATCTTGCAGCAATAAACTACATTTCTTTACGCCAAGTCCTTAAACCACCTTTCAAAGGATCTTTTATGCACGCTTTAGTAATTTGGGTCAACTAGTGTTATCCAGTAGTGGAAGTTTATAAGAAAAGAACTTAGATCTGTCACTTTAAGAGACGATACTGCTGGCCAAATTCTACATTTCTCAATGAAAAGACCAAAACCAACCATAAATGATATTTCTAGTCCTGTAGATCTCTGTCATTGTCAGGTTGCACCAGGTGACATGTTCCTACATTACCATGAACACACACATTGTAGTTTGCTGCTGCTGGAAATATTCACCAGAGCCGCAAACGTGTATCGATCCACAGCTGAAAATAGTCCCCAGCAAAAGAACCTATTTACTCCGGTTTGACTAACGTTTGCCAGAAACTTCAGTGGCCAGCTGTTTTAGGAAACAATTGTCTGTTTTAAGAAATGAATCCATATTTTTCAAGATCTACGTCTTCAGTAGGAACCAATGGGCTTGAGTGCCACAGATAGGAAGATAAACACTAATGCTTTGCTGGGTTTGGACTTGTCATGGGGTTTTTGATAATACGCAAATTATAGAATTATGCAATCCCAATAATTCATTAAAAGATTAAAATAACTTTTATGCAAAACAACAATGTAAAAATGACATGTTGCCATTTTACGGGGGGTTAATGTGACTCCAGGAAGTCACAGCTTCCAGCCAAGAAATGGTCCGTCACACATAAAATAACCACAACCGTGTCGATGAGGTGCTGGTTGGTGGATTTTGTCACCTTAGAACAGAGCTGTTTCTCTCTGTTTTCAGTCTTTATGCTAAGCTAAGCTAATCGGTTGCTGGCTGTAGCATCACATTTGCCACACAGCCTATTGTTAACCCTTGTGCTACCCTGTGGAGAAGACAATGGGTCAAGACAATGGGCCACTGGGTCAATATGACCCGGCAAGGTAGCACAAGGGTTAACAAGGTTTTACTGATGCCAAGAGGGGGGTGCAAGAGAAAGAGGATTTGCCCACAGGACTCTACAATGTGCCACTTTATCATTATTATAAACTGAAGTTAAGGAAGGAGAGGACAAATGCTGTCAAGTGTCATGCTGACAACTACGACTCCAGGCGAGGCCGAGCGTCAGCTGCAGGTTTTTAGCAATGAAATGCCAAGACGGTGTCACTGGAATCTTAAAATACCACAGCCTGATCTGACTCCACCACACTCCTCCTTCAGGTGCTGGTGTGGGCCTTCTTCGCTGTCATCTTCCTGGCCTCCTACACTGCCAACCTGGCTGCCTTCATGATCCAGGAGGAGTACATCGACACGGTGTCGGGGCTGTCGGATAAGAAGGTACGGTCTGGGAGGGATGGATGGATGGATGGGGTGACTGATGGATGCATGAACGGGTGGATGGCCAGATGGACTGTTAGATGAATAGATGAATAGCTTGGCAAGAACAAAACCTGAAATCATGCTGCAAAGGTTGTTTTGTTTCTTGTCTTTCTCCTGAACTTCAGAACAGCTCGACTTAACAGAAAGAAGTGAAATACTGTATATCCTCTCTCCGTCTCTTCTTTCATTTCTCAGTGGAGCTTTAGCAGAACCCACAAAACCGTATCCTGCCGCTGACACTTTAAAACCTCACCTGTTTTATCAGTCTCCCCCTCAGCTCTTCAGAAAACTGAAGCCGAGAGGCCGTTCTTTGAAAGTGAAGACTTTGAATCTTTGTAGCAGTTAATCCTGAGGCAGGGATCAGCCCCCACCTTTCGTCTACCTCTTCTCCACTTCCTTCTTTCGTTCCATCGCTTTAATCTGCGCCCACCTCTTCTTCCCCTACAGTTCCAGCACCCGACAGAGCAGTACCCTCCGCTGCGCTTCGGCACGGTGCCGAATGGCAGTACAGAGGAGAACATCCGCTCCAACTATCCCAACATGCACCAGTACATGATCCGCAACAACCAGAAGGGCGTGGAGGAGGCCATCGAAAACCTCAAGTCTGGGTAAGTTTAAAGGGAAACGCTGGTGTTTTTAAGCCTTTTTAAACCAAATGTTGGGGTCTAAATGACAGTTTTGTAAAGTGTTTTGTAAAGAAATTACGTTTCCACCGTCGTCTTTCTGCAACAACTCAACCTCTCGCGAGATTTCAGAGCGAGACTTTCTGTTTCTGGATAAATAAAGAGGATCTTACTCTTTCACAACACAGTCTGTCTCTGTGGGAATCATTCCCATAATGTTGTGAGACACAACAGTCTGATCCAGGGTCAGTGGCAAAAACAAGCACTTTAAAAAAACTAAAAGTTTTATCGCATTTTCAGAAAAACAAATTTTATTTTTATTCCTAATTTGATAAGAAAAGTTTTGCTAATCTTCAGTTTCATTTAACTTTTATTCCTTCTACTTTTAGTACTTTCTGATATTTTATCAGATGGTGGGCGTTACTCACACCTCTGGTCCACTCAAGTGTTTCCACTTAATCCACCTGATTAAGACCTCTTGATGGAGTGATTTTGAAGTCGATCTCTGTTAGGATGATAATACCCCCCCACTTGGAGAATGTGTGTCAAGGAGCACTGAAGCTGTTCTGGACTTTATGTCACACATCTGTAGTTTAAAACATCTGTGTGTTAGGATGTTTCGAACAGCTGCCGATGGATGTTCCAGCTCACTACACAACATTAGAGACTGAGAGTAAGAACCGGATGTGTGCATGTATTGTAACAACTTAAGCATATCGCATATGACAAACGTGTGGAAACACTTAAAAGCACATTGTGGATTTTCCACCGAGTAAAAGAAGCCAGACATCGACTGCAGGCTGTACCCACAGAAACCTTGTTTCCAAGAATATATTCTCCTCCTGTCATCCACGTTGGTTTAAAAACTCTGGTTTCAGTCGTTTGACAACAGCTCTTCCTTAAAACAGATACCACCCTTTCTCTTCTGCTTGTTAGATATTTTTGATTTTTAACTTGAAGCAACGTTGTCATCCACGGCTCATTTCAATTACAGCACCCTCTTGTCTTTTGCAGCCTGTGAGTGAATTGATCTGCCTCGCCTCCGGAGCCTCAGCTTACTGTTGTAACCTGTGCAGCCCCATTAGGAAAATGGCTGCTAAACGCACCAGGAAACAAAGAAGTGCTTTTAAATAATACTTGCTAGCAGCATCTGCAGTGCGGGGGGGGCGGGGTCAGCTGGTGCTGAGATGGCTTGTTGTCTTGTTATCTGCCTGTGGGGCCACAAAGTACACTTAAGCACTTGCCATTAAATATACACTCGCTCATCGTGTTTGAAGTGGGACCGGGGAGAGAGGCGAGGAAGAGGAGGGTGAGTGATGCTAGTTGATGCAGACCAGGGTTCAAACGGGACAAGCAGACGCACACACACACACACACACACACACGCGCAGCAGCTGCAGTCTTTAGCAAGTTTGACGTACCGTGTTATTATAACTCCCATGATGCATTCCTTTTTATCGTCCTCACTCGCCCTCCTCACTTTCTACCTCTCTCCATCTCACTTTAATCCTGCAGTCTCTCTCTCATCATTCGCTGTTTGTCTTTCTATCGACATCTTTCTCTCCACCTCCCGTCCTGACGTTATTTACGGAGGTCAGTTTGAGCCGTCGAAGCGAAGCTATGAAGATTCCTGTTTGATTTGTCTGTCGAGGCACCAAACATCACCTCTCCATCTCTGTCTCGTCCTTCCTCCTGCTCCTTCTTTCTCTAATCCTTTTTCTCTCTGACCTTTTCCTCTTCTCTCATTAACTCTGTCCTCTTCGCTCATCAGCTCCTTTTGCTTCTGCTTTGCACGTCCTTCCCTCCTCCACCCGGCCTCCAATCATTATCTCTAACTCCCCAACCCCACGCTGCTTTTCTCCCCTTTCCTGTCACCCTCCTCCCCTCCTCCTCTTCACCTCTTTTCAGTCTTCAATCCTTCAGCACAGCCGTCCTCTCCTCCTCTCTCTTCCTGGAAGACTCTGGATGAGCAGTGCAGCTCCCAGTGTGAATATAAATGAACGTGAAGTAGAAGAGCAGGTGTAGTTACAAATTCATCATCAGATCCTCCGACGTTCCTCGTCAGCGTGAGCCGAGCTGTTACATCCAATCCATTATTTTATGATGAAGAGTTTCAGCTCACTTTTCCTAAACCTGCCTTTCTACTTCAGTTAGGGAGGCAACTCATTTTATTTTCCACTACAGTTTAATCAGATAATTGTCTATAAAATGTCAAAGTCAAGTCTTGTTTTTCAAAATACAAAGATATTCAATTTAAAATGATGACAAACAATGAAAACGATGTAAATCTTCACATTTAACAGACACAGTTTACTTTAAAGCAACACATGTTACAGCTCCAGTAACATCTCGTTGTTAATTGTCACAGCACTAATGCTTTCTTTCTTTGTCCTGAGGCTGTCACAGCAGCCGACTTCTTCAGCAAACATCCCAAAGCCTCAATGTCACATTGTATAGGTTGTACATTGATTGATGATTATTTATAGGCTTTTAGCAGATTTGTATTGTAATAATAACATGTTGTGTTATTGTTTTACAAATCAGTGATTCTGAGCATTTCTTTTGTAGATTGTAAAGAAACTAAACTTTTAAAGTTATAGTTTTGAGTGTGTACAGTCTTGCATACCTGAGGAACACAATGCATTGCAATGAACAAACACTGGGTGACTCTATTAGGGATCGTGTGACAGATATTAATTTAGAAATACTATTGGGATTTTGATTTAACCGTGTAGCCCAATATTACTATACTATATAACCCACACAGTGTAATGTCTTTCAGTTGTGGCATGATTACTGCGGGGCACCACCACCCTCCCGGAGTAATGCAAGAGTTTCCCCTTTATTTCCTTTCTGCCGACATTGTGTGGAGGGAGGATGAAAGTCATTTTCCTATGCTGATATGACTCATGTAGACATCCTGTAGAGGGTGCAGTGCTGTTAAGGCCGGTTCAGACCAAAGACTCCCGTCTCAGCTCCACTGGAGCCGGCTGACGGCTGCTTTCAGAACATGAAGCACGTCACCTGTCACACGTCGGACATGATGGTCGTGAATCTTTGAACTGGATGTCCACGAGAGCGAGAATGTTTCCTGCTCATTGAAAGTGAGAGTCACACCTTACTTGCATCCCAAGACACCCTGCTGCTGCACCGGATTCTGCTCTGTTGAGGCTGTTTCAGGAGACCTGACATCTCCTCCTCCGTGATGAATAGCTCCTCTGTGCGATTGTTGAACGTTGGTGTAAAATGGTGTCGAGGAAGAAGCTCCTCTGCCTTCAGTGTTTGTTTTCTCTTTAGCCGCTCGTTGTCTCGGCGCTGGTTTATCCATCATCTGTCATTCTGTTCACCAGTTGCACTTCCTCTGTTGTCATTTAGCTCCAGGTCAGTGGTTTCCATTTCTTTCTGGTAATTTTCCACCTTCCCTGCAGGAAACTGGATGCCTTCATTTACGACGCCGCGGTGCTGAACTATATGGCCAGAAAGGACGAGGGCTGCAAGGTAAGAACGAGATCTCTGTCATTTCACAGCTCTGCACACTGACACGCTCGTACACAGCGGTTGAAGCCCTGTACCCTGCAGCTGCTGTGTGATACCAAACTACAAGACCTTCGGTGTGCTCAGCCTCTGCTTGTGAGAAGAACAACTGCAGCCAAAGCACAACAAGCACGCCGAATGAGCTCTTCTGCATCTGCATCCAATAAATCAAACACATCCCATGCATTTATATTTGTCCCTCGTGGCCTGTAGCTAGTTAATATTGTCATTTTTGGACAGCGCTAGTGTTGATTTATTTATAAGTTTGCATTTGATACGGCTCCCACAGCGAGAATGAAAATCCTGATCATTTGTAATAAGGTCTGTGGGAGACCTGAGCTCCCAGCAGCCACTGCTGCAGTAATTATTACAACTGCTGTGGATCTGTATTAATTCCCCCACTGAAACAATATCCCACACTCCAGCTCTGGGATTTTCAGGGATCGGGATATTAAAACTGAGCCAACTGTTTTGCATTTACGTCACAGTAACAGTGAACATTACAGCATCCTCTGTGCATTGTTATCCATGTCTTTGAATCTGACTGTGTGTGTGTACATGCTTTTCTTTCTTTCTTCCAACAGGTGATGACCATCGGCTCTGGTAAGGTGTTTGCCACTACGGGTTATGGCATTGCTCTGCACAAGAACTCGCGCTGGAAACGGCCACTCGACCTGGCTCTGCTGCAGCTGGTGGGAGACGGTAAGACAGCCGAGTGGAGGATAACAGATGAGACAGACCTCAGACCAGCAGAAAGTCACAAACATGTCCAGCTACTTGTTACTTGGACAGGTTGGCCAGTCATCAGGTCGATGCAAATCCGGTTAAAGGAAAAGGAAAAGGAAGGTTTCAGTCCTGAGTCTTCACGGTTAACAAAAGAATATGTTACACTGATGAACAGCTGTTTCAGGACTGTTTCACCTGCAGCAAATGACATTACTGTAATGTTATTATATTATCAGATGTAAGATTTCTTAGACAGCAGGCTGGGCTTGACCTTGACCGTTCCACGTTACTTCAACACCAGAGACTCGTGTCGTTCTGTGAGCCAGCAGTTTTACTTGAGCAGTTTAAACAGAAACCAGATCAGAAAATGCTGATTTGAGTCATTTCGGTTGCAGTAGTGGGAACTTTTAACAATTTGAATCTCAAAGTTGTTCCTTGTTCTTGCTGTGAAAACATTGTACTGTCTTTCATTTGGCAAACTGTTCTCATTTCATAAAACTATTATGACCAAGCTGTTGGCTGAAGTTGGCTCCACTAGTGAGGATAGGAAACTTGATTACACTGATATCAATGTGGGCGAAATCAACAGTGGATTGTATTAGTATGTGGTGGGATAAAAGAAGTCTAACAAGTTCAAAGTTAGGCAGCAGTCAGAGATGAGGAAGAGAGAAAGACTCGAGGAAGAGGGAACACGTTATGAGGGGGGGGGCAGAGAGAGGAAGATCAATACAGAAGGTTAAAGGGAGAAGGAAGAGGAAGTGAGGTGTGAGCTCTGTTAACGCTGTCACATATGTCACAATAAGAAACACATATTGATCCTTTTCCTTCTTACTCATAGAAATGGCTGTTTTTTTAAAAGAAAGACAGGAATGAGCCTGTGGCCTGCTTCTAAAGCAAATGTAATATTTATTATTTACTGAAATGCTTTGGCAACACATTACAATCAATCCTCTGTTCAAGCCAAAAGGACTTTTTGAATAAAACTGCAACAAGCCGAGAGATGGTGAATAACTTTTACACAGTGACCTTGACAGCTTCCAGTCCTTTGGTTTGCAGCAGTCACAAGGACTCTCAGTATTAAAATAATAACCCTGCTTTTATACTTTTATAATGACAGGAAGCCTTTTCGCTTCTGCTGGTGTCAGTAAGGGTAAAAAAGCAAAAACAGAGATCAACCTGCATCCAAAGAAAGAATCCCAAGACTGAATTCATCAGACATCTTGCAACACTAAAGCAGACAAGCCGTGAATGACAAGAGGGTAACTGATTTACTACCTATAAGAGTACGTTTACGTGCACACTAGTATCTTGTTGATGTGTTCATGCACCTTCTAATAGAGAGGTTGTCTCGGCCCAAACAGCACCGCAGTTATAATATATAAAAAAAGAAGCAATTCAATTAAACCAAAATTAACACAGAAAAGAAGGTAAAATGTAAAAAATTGTGAATAAACAACCAACACATCGAAGTGACGTGAGATAAAATGCTGACACCAGTTTGTTAGTGTCGTTTCTTGTGCTCATATTTCCTGGAGGAAAGTTGGAAAAGTCAAGTTCTGCTGACAGAATTCAAAGTTGAAGAAAGTTGAAGGACGCACACGGTGATCAGGAAAATCATAACGTCCTGATCTGTTATCCAGCGGTGGGAATAAACTCCATGTTCCAGGACAGCAACCAAGGACCTGCTCTTAATTGAATTTAGCATTTTTGGCTAATGCTGTTCAGGCTAACTGTTCTCTCCAACTGAGCCACAGCAACCTCTTACCAACCCCGCAGGCATCATGTGTTCATTACCCCCAACACATGCCCTGCGGCCCTCAGCAGTTCCTGTAATTGTTCCTTGTAATACATCTCTGAGTGTCATCATTTCTTCTTTTAACACGACTGGTCAGTCGTCACCCAGTTGGCTCCTCTGGGGAGCAATTTAGTGTGTTTGCAATTAGCGAGCTCGAGAGTGGAGATGGAAATCGCTTCACTGCCGGCGGTGACGGCGCCTCCCAGGGGCAGCGAACACTGGAGGCTGTCGACACACAGACACTCAAAGTCACACACTGAAAACTTTGAAACTGAGGGTTTCTCCTTCAAATGAGACAGCTGGATATTTGATAGGGTGACACCTCGGTCACAAAACAGGTGATATGGAAGAATAAAACAACTTGTTTTTAGAGAAACATGATCCTTTAGAAAACAGGCTTCTATTAGAGACCGGCCTCTATTCTGAAAGTTTAATATGTTGATGCACACTCAGTGCTTCCTCTTTGAGTACGTTTGTTTGGATAAATTCAAGATATTGTGCATTTAACCTGCATTTATTCTGTGTACTCAGCTGCTCTGAGATTGAATTCTCTTCTCATTGACTTCCAGTCATGTCTACTTTGTCTTTTATTTGTTTAAAAAAAAATTAAATTAAGCTTCTTCCAGTGAAACTTGACATTTCCTGCACTTCCCTTCCCTTGTGGTCTTTTATTGTGGGACATCTGCAGGAAGTGTTGGTTTCACTTAAATGGGTTGAAACAATTGCAAAGTAGATGCAGGATTTATTATTTAGGGAAATCAAATGAATGTACCAAGTGATCCATCCATCCATTGTTCTTTAGCTGCCCTGAAAACCTTTTTCATTCAAAAATCTATCGTGCTCTGTGATATACCAGTGTTTTCTTTGAGTTAACAGTTGTAATAGTAGCCCCCCCCCCGCAGATGCACAGCAGACATTTTGATGAAGCAAACCTTTTGAAAATAAGGCAGCTGCTTGTCAAGTCCCATTTGACTCCTCCACATCCCCCTCCTGCACAGTGGCGCAGCAGAGGCTGTGATGAAGGAACATGTAGTGATACGACTGCTGATGCTGCAGCTGGGATCAGGTCCCACAGCAGCATGTATGCAAAGTTCACTTTGCCGCACTACTCCTCTGTGTCACTCACGCTGATTCATGCTGACTGAGCAAAGCCAATAAAAACACCTTGCATGCAAAGAATGATGAAAAGAAAATATGAACACAAACAGCTTTTGGCGCTGAGGGTGAAATTACTGTAGCAGCACAGCTCACCCTCGGGAAATTGATTTCTTTATTCTTCCCGTTCTTTTTTGGTTCAGATGGCTCTGAATCTTTAGAGACCCGGATGTTGATTTTAATCTAATAGACAGAATATTGCTCTGAACCTGCAGTTTTAGTTTTTATGTTTAGTTCCACAGTCAGACACAAATCATTTGGGATGTGAACACAAACAAACACCAGAAGACTCCTCAGCTGGAAGCGTAGCATTACGTTTCTTTTTATTACACTCTGACATTATTTCACACAACAAAGACCTTTAACATTAACCTCCGCTGGCTCATTTCATATAAATGTTTCTTTGAGCAATTCGTTGTCAATGGTTCGTGGAACAAGTCCCACCGGCCAACCGGGGGGGTGGGGGCGTGCCCCGGTTGGTCTAAAACACAAACCCACATAGAGACCACCATGGGGTCCACCTCTA
>JAVQJD010006416.1:0-13674 GCA_036023655.1 Nannoperca australis
AAATTCATTAGTTTCCCTTTAACCTCACGCATTTTATCCTCATAGCCCAACAGAAACCCTCAAATAATATTACAACCCACTGTTTCACGTGTGTCCCATTGTGTAATTGTGTATTATTATTACTCTGTTATTACATTCACTTAGTTAGAAATAAAATCACTGTTCAATTCAGCCGTGGTCTGCGTATGGTGTTTCAAAGTCAAATTGATTAATCAATGCGAAGCAGGAGTCTACGATTTTCAGAATAAGACTGATCGAGTTATAAGTTGCTTGGTTTATTATTTATTCCCTCAGGAAGGAGGGTGGTGCCCCGATAATACGATATCTGAACATTGATAATTGTAGAAGTATTTATACGCTACATACATCAATGATTTAACCTGCTAAATGAATAAACAGAGTAACTAGTTCACATTAATTAGCCCATGTACTGTTTCACGCCCAGCATTAAAATCTATATATAGGACCTGTGAATTTCAAATTACTCCAAAAACTTTGCAGGATACGTCTGTGTGACTTTATATAGGTAATTGCAGTGATTATTTTGACAAAAGCAGGAGCTCTCCTCTAATATTCAGCCGCTCTTTGATGTCTACCTTGCATATGGATCAGAAGACAGCTCTGGCAATGAAAAATGATCTATCCTTATCTTTCCACCAATATCTTCAACTACTTATAGCTCCACTCCACACATTAAGATGGGAAAAACAAGAAGAGGGATCTTAGGATAAAGGAAACAGGGGGTTGAGACACAACGCTGGCTCAGGATGGAGCGCCGCGTTTGAAGTAAAAAAGAAACCTACAGACATGGAAGGCAGGTACATCAATATGAGGGCTGATTTAGTACAGCTCCCTATCGAGTCTCCTGAAATACTATCTCATATAGAATCAATGAACTCAGCTTTAAACTGCTGGGAGAGCTAGATAACTACATCAAAAACCTGTGTAAGTCTATTTCACACAAGAGCCTCTGCTTGTTTGGGCCTTAGCAACACCATGCACTTGTTAGCCTTTTTCTCTATTAGTGTGGCATGATATTCTATTATTTCTCTTATTCATGAGAGGTATTAAAGCAAGGACAGAAATAGAGCCTGCCCGCAAGAGAGGCTTTAGCCTGGTCTTCGTCATTCCTGGTAGATGGCATAAAAGACGTGAAAGAAATAATGAAGAATTGAGTTGAAGTGAAAGGCAATTTAGGTATTAGCCTTTAAGTGGATGGGGCAGTTTCATTAGCATGTAGAATACAGGCGTAAAAAACACGGCGTAAAAAAACATACTGATGTACTGGCCTTGATATGTTTAACATAAAAGTTTCACATAAGTTCTAAGTTCATAAGAGTTTAGCTATTCACAAAATATACAGTGGGAAATAATTGCATTGGGCCATATTGCAAGAACTGTGCACAGAATACGGGAAAGTCCTTAACATCTCATTGGGCCATATTGCATAAGCTGTTTTTAGGGTTTAGCTCCAATTACAACTTTAGCATAGTGTCACTGTTACACTGTCACAGAACATGGTTGGCACATATGTTTTTCTTTTCTTTCTTTTTTTCTCCTCTCTGTCCTATATCCAGGGCATGGTCGTGGTGATTGCTGTACACCTGGGTGATTGGATGAAGCAGCTCATTGGCTCAATCAGAGCTGCAGCTGTTAGTCGATGCCAGGAACCTCTTTAAGGGACTCGGCAGAGGAAGAAGGGGAGGAGAGCAAAGTAGGAGAGCGGAGAAGAAGAGCGGAGAGCAGAAGAGAGCGATCAGAGAGATCACACGTGTTTATGTCGACTGTGTGTTGACGCAATTGCTACGACGTTGCAGAGGGAGAGTGGCCCGTGCAACATAGTACTGCTACGACGTTGCAGAGGGAGAGTGGCCCGTGCAACATAGTACTGCTACAACGTTGCAGAGGGAGAGTGGCCCATGCAACAGAGTATATTCTCACTTAGAGGTAAGTGGTGGGAGGATCGGTAGACTAGAGAAGTCGGGGGTACCCTGTACATTTGCATCATCCAGTACTCCCTTGTTAGAAGACTGCTGCAACCCGTGTAAAGTTTTCACTGTTATACTTTAGATAGAAAGCTAGGTTTTGTGTTTATGCTTTTGGTTTAGAAGTAGGTTCTAAATTGCTAACTAGCCTGGATTTGTTGTGTTAATTTAACTTCTTTTGGCAAAGTCTACCTGCCCCATCCTCCTCCACTTCATATTAGTTGTATTTATTTTGTGTGTCAATAAATTATTGTAACATCGATCACCTCTGTGACTCAGAGACTGTTTTGTTTATCCTGTTACCAGCACTTTCCTATAAATATGGAAAGCGGACATAACAGTCACCTAACTAAGTTAATAAGGTGAACGTGTAAGCAAACAGTTGCCTATTTACACATCCAGCAGACTAGTGTTGTCACAATACCAAAACGATGACTTCAATACAATACATACCTAAATACCAATATCAAAATGATAACCGGGCTAAAACCTAAAACATCAAAAAAGGTTATGAAATAATATATTAGATGACAGATAAAATTCAATATAAATGGCTTTAGCATGTCTGTCAACAAGATGATTTACCTATATTACCTATACCATATTTTCATTTTAGTAAGTTGAAACTGTTAAGTTAATCAGTGTAAGTTTTTTTACTGAGACTCGTCAGTTGTGTTAAGTTATGTCCTTGGAGTTTTTTGTTTTTGGTTAATTTCTTGTTTTATTTTGTAGTATTGCAGTGTCTCTCGTTGCCGGGCCTTTTTCTTCCTGTGACATTACTGTGTTGCCAGATTGCCTGATTTGTTAGAGGTGTGGCTCATTCCCAGGTGTATTTTAGTAGGTGTTTTTTCCCAGTCCTGTGTCAGTTCGTTTTGATTTGATCATGTTCCATGAAACTCCTGTACCAGGCCCGAGAACTGCTTGAGTTCAGAGACTGTATGTTGAATGAATAATTAAGAAAAAGATTCAGATAGAAGAGCGTTTGTTTGCTGTCACATCAGCCCTTGACCCCTGACTACCCTTCCTTGCGCTCTGACGGCAGTAGAGGTAACTGTTAATGAACAAAAGTGTGAATACAGAGCATTAATTGACTCAGGGGCAGATGAAAACCTTATGGACCATTACCTAGCTAATCAGTGGAAGTTGAGGTTATGGCTCAACCGCTTACTGGCTGGGCGTTAAATGGGCAGCTGATGTGTCGCGTTACTCATTGCACCAAACCACTATTGCTAATCATCGGCTCGAACCACACGGAACAGGTCATTTTTTACCTTTTTCACTCTAGTCACCACCAGTTAATTTTGGGTTTCCCTTGGTTAACTAACCACAATCCCAATATTGATTGGAGATTAGTTGAAATGACGGGATGGAGACAGGTCTGTCAAAACACTTGTTTGGGGGGCAGAGAAATGCGAGTTCCATGTCACCACTGTCTCTTTTCTAGGTTTCATTATTTCCCCGGGTCAGGTGGAGGTGGACCCCGGGAAGGTTGAGGCAGTGGCTTCCTGGCACGTTACTTGCAACCATAAGAAGGTTCAACAGTTCCTGGGGTTTGCCAACTTTTACAGGCGGTTCATAAGAAACTTCAGCACCGTGGCACCCCATTGCTATCACTAACCTCTCCTCTTGTGCCTTTTTAAGTGGACCCCCCAAGCCAAGGCCGCTTTTTGGCAACTAAAAGAGCTGTTCAACATGGCCCCGGTCCTTACTGTCCTGGACCAACATCGTCAGTTTGTGGTAGAAGTGGACGCATCGAACGAGGGGATCAGGGTCGTGCTCTCCCAGCGGTCGGAGGTGGACAGCAAGATACATTCCTGTGCTTACCTCTCGCGTTGGATAATGCCAGCAGAGCGAAACTATGACATTGGTAATAAAGAGCTGTTGGCAGTTAAAGTAGCTTGGGAGGAGTGGAGACACTGGTTGGAAGGTGCAGAGCAACCTTCCCTGGTATGGACTGATTATAAGAACCTGGAATACATTGCCAAAGCAAAGAGGCTGAACTCCAGGCAGGCCAGGTGGTCTTTGTTTTTTAACCATCTTCACTTCGTCCTGTCTTTCAGGCCCAGTTTGCAAAACACCAAGCCTGACGCTTTGTCTCGCCTGTTCGACCCAGAGCCCGCCAAGAATCCTGGACCTATCCTACTGCTGCACCGTGTGGGAAGTGCAGTTTCATGGCATATAGTAGACGAGGTTGAGCAGGCTATTAGTGGGGTCCCGGCTCCTAGTGGTTGTCCAGAGAACAGGCTGCATGTGCCTGCCTCTCTGCGATCACGGGTCATTCACTGGGCTCACACGTCCTTGCTTACCTGTCATCTGGGGGTGAAAAGAACCATGTTTGTTATCAAGCAGCGTTTTGGTGGTCTAATTTAGAAAGAGATGTTAAAGCATATGTGGCTGCCTGTCCGGTCTGCGCGTGTAGAAAACTCTCTTCTAGGCCTCTGGCAGGATTGCTGCATCCCCTGCCTTTCCCTCATCGGCCCTGGTCCCCCCTCTCTTTGGACTTCCTTTACGGGACTGCCGGTATCTCGGGGTCACACTACGGTCCTGACAGTGGTGGACCACTTTTCGAATATGGTTAATTTCATCCCATTGCCCAAGTTTCCCTCAGCCAAGGAGACGGCTAAGGTCATGTTGCTCCATGTTTTCCATATAAATGGTTTTCCCTGTGACATTGTGTCGGAGCGTGTTCCCCAGTTTGTTTCTAGGTTCTGGAAGGAGTTTTGCCGGTTCATCTGCGCCAAGGTGAGCCTATCCTCGGGGTACCACCGGCAGACTAATGGGTAGTCAGACTCAACCGAAGGCCTACCTACAGTGCTTGGTGATGCCCACGGCTGCTACAGGTATGACCCCTTTCCAGTATGCGTATGGTTACCAGCCTCCTCTGTTTCAGCAGAATCAGAGTGATATCTTGGTTCCATCGGCGCATGCTTTGGTCCGGCGGTGTCGTCGCGTCTGGGCCGCGGCGCCCCTGATCCTGTGACAGAGCGTGGCGTGCATAAAGATGCCTTCGGATCGGCGTAGGTGCGAGGCTCTGATGTACTGTCCAAGGTTTGGCCAAAAGGTTTGGCTTTGACCAGGGAGCTGCCGCTGCAGGTGACTTCCCAGAAACTCGCTCCCAGGTTTATAGGACCTTTCCCCATTACCAAAGTGGTTCGGTGCGCCTGCGCCTTCCTGGGTCCCTCAAGGTCTATCCCAACTTCCATGTAAGTCAGGTGAAGCTGGTGGTGGAGAGCATCCTGGATCCCCCGACCAAGCCTCACCACCCCCCTGGGTCATCGATAGAGGTTGTTGGCCATTCGTCCGCGGGGTCGTGGGAGAGTGTTTCCGTCCAATTGGACGAGTTATGGTCCAGAGGAGCGATCCTGGATTCCGGTGGGGTTTGTTGTGGACAAGACTCTGATAAGTGACTTTTAACGCCAGCATCCTCAGTTTGCTGGGTCGTCAGGTCGTCCCTGGACGTGGGGGGGTACTGTAAGGACTCGTCAGTTGTGTTAAGTTATGTCCTTGGAGTTTTTTGTTTTTGGTTAATTTCCTGTTTAATTTTGTAGTATTGCAGCGTCTCTCGTTGCCGGGCCTTTTTCTTCCTGTGACATTAATGTGTTGCCAGATTGCCTGATTTGTTTCAGCTGTGGCTCATTCCCAGGTGTATTTTAATAGGTGTTTTTTCCCAGTCCTGTGTTTGTTTTGATTTGGTCTGTTGTACCAGGCCAGATAATTTCTTGTGTTCAGAGATTGTATGTTGAATGAATTGTTAAGAAGAAGATTCAGATAGAAGAGCGTTTGTTTGCGGTCACATCAGCCCTTTGTTTTTGGAAAACTGAATGAGTGATTTTTTCGTTGAAAACGTCTGCTTCTGAGTTCTCAATCAACCCGATGACCAGATCCGTGACATTTACATCATATACACTAGCATAGTGGCGCAATTTGATACTCAGGATAGCGTGTAAGTGCAGGAAATCAGGGGAATTTTCGTATTCCGTCTGTAAGTATGTGAATATTATGGACAATCGGTACAATGTTGATATTTTGCAGTGGTTGTGAGTTTGAAGCATTTTCTACTTAATTTTTTAGAATGCTCGAAGTAACGTTAGCTAGCTCCGTGTGTTAAGCGCATGAGGAATAGTCGTTCTTATTTGTATGCATGTCAGTTATGTATTAGTGTATTACCGCATGCTTCCATTTCTGTACTGTATTTTCAGTTTTACGAGAATCTTTCAGTAAACAATCAAGAAAAGTTAAGCCTTGTGGTTATTGGAGGACACCTAGTTGTTAGCTACCTGTCTAGCTGCTTACATAGAGACGTGCCGCAAGGGCAGTACAGCTGGCATTAAACAAACAATTGGAAAAAGGTAAAGCATAAGGCTAAACTTCGAATGACAACTCCTTCATTTCACAGCAACTCAGCAGGCGACAGATCCATCTGTGAAGAAAGTTCTCGACAGTTTGTAAATGTTGTCTCTCTTGCTTTCGCCAGCTTAGAAGCTGGGAGATAAATTTAGATTTCTCTGATTTGTTTTACAGCAGTTTTTCTCTTCAACCATTTGCAATTTATATGACTACCGATTTTACTACTCGCCAGCATTTGTAGAACATACAAAAATGCAATGAGAAGCAATTCCACCTTTTCAAATTTAAATGTTCTCATTTTTAAATACTGCTGAAGACCTTAAAGGCTGGGTGTTCCTTTTTAATTTTTAAATATGTTTTCCTCTCAAACTTTTAACTGCATTTCCGTTTGGCCATAAGGGTACATACTGAAGAATACATACATAATTACACTACACTAGTTATTGTACATGCACAAATTGTTCTTTGATTGACACTACAAAAAGAGAAATGCATAAATAACCTCTTTAGTGAAAGACCTTCGGTTAGAGTGTCTCTACAATTCTTTTATCAACATCAGTTCATATCTGGTATTCATGACCATTTCAAAAAGTCAATACAAGTGGAGTTTGTGTCACCATGGAGATTCAATTCAATGGAGATGACCTGCTTGCCATGGGGCTGTCTCACCTGGTGAGTAGCCACTTCTGTCAGGGGGGATGGTAAGGAGGGAGTCGACGATGGCCGGCCTTTGCTGGAGGAGGGTGGAGATCATCTCCAGCCCCTCTGCGCCCAGCAGCTCGAACAGCTGGAGGGAGAGGGTGGAAGAAGGTGGGGGTGAAAATCAGTAGCCACACTACAGCAGCAGCAAACATACTACTGCTCATACACATCAAAACATGTATAAACATCCTATGGATCACTCACCCCCTCCCCCACACCCCCCAATGTATTGCCAAGGCTGAGCACCTGGTAATTACCATCGCCTGGTACAGAATATGCTCTGCTGCTTAGCCTCCCAAACATAGCCACCTGGCACTTAGCAAGTGACAGAAAAACAACAACAAGAAATCCTGTGCGCAGCAGCAGCACACAATTAAAAGCATAGTGGAGAGAGGGCTGCACAGACAGTCATCAATATCATTGTGAAACATAAGTGAACATGATGATAGTCTGTGCTTTCAAATTGGATAATAGCAGACCTGAGGGCCTGAGGTGTGTAATTTGAACCTGTAAAACAATGCAGTTTTCTCCCCATGTCCTTTCAGGGTTGGTGTCAGGATGGCAGTATGGTTTGCTCTTTCAGGCTGTCCTCCCTTGGGAAGGCAATAGTCAGGACAGCAGGGAACTAAAACAACAGACGCACTTTGATGTCAGGTCAGCCATCGTCTTTGTTGGGGTTATCTTTTTTTCCCCTGGTGGTCTCTTTTATATCTGTTCTAAACTTCTATTGGTCCCTGTGAATGTTTCTGTTTCGGTAGAGTTGAGTGTACTCTGTATTGGGAGTGTTGGAGAGGGCTGGGGTTTTACCTGCTCAAAGGGATTTTTTTTTTTTAAATGTCCTTGGAGTTGACTGATTAGGTGTGGGTTGCGCTGGGATTGAGAGCCAGAGTTTCTCCTTCAGATGGATTCTGTACAGTCCACCACCCGGCAGGCAGGCCCAGTTCTAAAGCATTAACTGTGTAATAACTCCACATCTGCAAGGCTACAGGTTAGGAGTGTAAATGCATGTGTCCTCACACCTTTATCTGTGATTAAATATTCAGCATTGCCCACTCAATTTTTCAGCCGGTAAGTGGAACAACTAAAACCTTATTTGAATTAAGTCACCACTGGGCAATGCTGTATCTCTCCTGAGACCAATTCAACACTAATCCCAATTTTGGAAAAATACACAGTGGATTCATTTTAAGCAGTCAGATATTCAAAGCAATGATATGTCATATGATGAGGCATAATAAACAAAAATTTAAAAGGTACAAACATTTTTTACATTTACCCTGCTTTGGTCAGTGTTTGTGAAAAGAAATATTTAAACATGTGTATAAATGTATTAATAAAACTGTACATTAAAACGGTAGACAATAAAAACATCCTTTGTGGAATCTTATGTTGACAGTATACAAAAAGAATATGAATAAGCTTTTCAAGCAGACCATTTAGTATTAATAATGGGCTACTTTTCTGCTCCTTCACAGTTCCCCAGGTGCAAGCTGCTAGTAACATTTCCAGTAGCGAGCTATTTTTTACACTCAGTAGCGGAGCAGCGTGACCAAAGGCTGCATAGCTATAGATTTCCTTTTGAAGAAAGAAAAAAAAAATACAGCTCAGAAATAATTTCCATCCTTCAGTTCCTTCACCTTCAGCACTTTCTCGTCAAAGGAGAATGTTGTTTTTTTTTATGGCAGCTGCCGGTGCGTCCTTCTGGACGGCCGACCTGCCCTGATGGATGCATCCGGCTCCAGAAAGCTGGTCTGCTGCCACTCTGTTGACCTCCTACTGCTGGGGGGGGCTAACGATACTAACATTTAAGTCATCACGTAATGTAAAAGAGAATCTATGTTTGTGCCATTTTTTGCATTTTTGTCTGTTCCACAACTGCATTGCACTTAGCACAAAACACAGCAAAACCTAGAACCTAGCTGTTCCTACAGGTTTAGATTATAGGAGAGCTATATACAAGTCACAGAACAAGTGCTACAATCTCCTAGATACTAAATGTACTACACTAGTACACAACATACTATTAGTACTATACCTAGAAAGTATACCCACTGTGTAGTATATGCAAAAGTCTCTTGTGTGAACAGACCAGAGACTGTAGTGAATATGTGAAAAAAAATGTGATTATGGTACCTCTTCTAACTGAAGGAACCATGTTCCAATAGGCTCTTTTAGTGCTGACGTCATGATTACGTCAAGGCATTAACTGAAGGTGGTTCTCGTATTTTCTTCAGCCATTGTTAAAAACAACCAACAAAACTTGCTAGCTAGCATTAGCTTACATGTTCAGGGAATTATCTATCTATCTATCTATCTATCTATATATATATTTGAACATTAACTAGCTACTGTATATAACCACTACACCACCCTCCCGAAGCTCAGAGACCACCACCAAATGTCAGCAACCAGGGGTCAGCAAGGAGAAATTATAAGAAGCAGGTTCTCTCCATTGTCAGCTTTAATGGCACTCAGTGCAGAGCCTTTAAACTTCACTCTTGACTTTGGACTCACACAGAGGTAGATGCAGAGAAAGTCTGCAGCTGCACTCACTCGCTCTCCCTCTCCCACACACACACACACACACACACACAGGGCATTCTACATCTAAAGGTGTCAGTGGGAGAGTTTGCTTCCAAATGTCAACTACGTGAGAAATATTGGAACCAACTGAAACCAGCTGAACTTGTATAATTCTGCTTCTGTGGTGAAACAATTGATAGAAAGGGGATGGGGGGGGCTGCAGAGGAGCTATATAGACAATGCTAAAGCCTTGGAGTATGAGGGAGGAGAAGAATAGATGTGGGAGAACATGCAGGGGGACAGAACTATGGAGCACTCTCCTGATTCATAAGTAAATGTAAAGGATGGTAATTAACTTCTGGAGGGTAACAGGGTGAGATACAGCAGAGGACTACAGTAAGCACCCTGATTCTGACCTTCACTCTATATTTCCTTATTGTCTGTAACTTACTTAGTCCACACGGGAAAATCAAAAGAGAAGGGGTAGCCTTCTCTTGTACTGGTATTCCAGCTCAATGCAATCTAAGGTTATCTAAGAAAACTATAGGCTACTTCCTTTTAAACCTCTAGTTTACATCAGTAATTACACTAATACATGGACTGTAAAATGTTTTCAGATGAAAGCAGTTGAGTTTGTTTAGTAATGCTGTTTTTTAAATACAAAGCTGCATATTTAAACACTATTCTTTGCTTTTTCTTGTTTGTCAGACAGTGACTTTAATCAAAATCAGTTTGCCAAAAGCCAGTTACGGTTTACATTGCAATTTAATGGACTATGGAGGATGCAAGTGAGTGGTACACTGGAGGAAAAGCCTGAAACTAGTGCCCCCTTTTCTATTCATTGATTTCAGAATGCATTGCTATTAGAGCTAGGCACGCCTGACATTTATATGTATCATTCTTTTTCTTTCCAGGAACAGCTATATAGTATGATATGGCAAAACATTTACAATAATTGAACATGTGTTGTGTTATTATAAATGTTTTCTTTATAAAAACTACTGTACCTGGAAAAAAAAGAATAATAACCAAAAAAAACCTTTATTACCAATGAAGGTCATAGTAAAGCAGAAAGTTGGAAATGTCTACAAAGGTCTTGAGGTAAAGGCCAAGGATGATTTGGTCTAACAGCAAGGATAAATCCAGCATGTGCATCAAACCCTAAAGGCCCGCTGTTAAAGGTCAAGGTTAGAGAATCAATAGGAGCCCCAAGATATTAAACGTACCATTGGGACAGGTCAAACCTTATATCACAGAAATACCATTTCTCCCCAAGTCTCATTCAAATAATTGTACTTTTTGTACATAGAGCAACACAGGATAACAGCATGGCAGACTGCACGCTTTTACAAACAGAGTCAAAATGGCCTCGCTGAAAAACTAACTATAATGGAAGTAGAGAACGCTGATGGAAACAGAGGGCAGTGTGTCTCGTTTCTGTTGGCTGCTTTCATGATTTCAGCTCCACTTTTTGAACCAGACCCCGGTACAACCTCCTTTTCTGCGGTTCATTGTGACTGATCTTGCAGCTAATACAGCGGCCAGCAGCCAATCAGGAGAGATGCTATGTGGTGCCTTTTGCAGGCAGCCACTGTAAATAAAAATGTGTTCTTGATGACTTGCCTGGTTAAGTAAAGTTTAAATAAAAAAAAAAGTAAAAGCAAGTGTGAGGCAGCTGCTCTGTAGGTGGACTGGACTGTCACTGGGCAGAGGAGTTCATATTAAAGTAATACGGTCAAGGTGAATCAAAACCTTTTCTTAATTAATTTATTCCAATCTGTAATTATGTCAATAGCAAAGGTTCTTGTTATTAATGTTTTAGTTCCTCCTTGCTAAAATATGCAATGTTGACTTAATGTGCCCAGTCAGTTTACAGGAAACAAGACCAGGGCTTGGTCCAGATTATTGTCGGCCTAACTGCTGCAGATCTTGGGTCAGCATAACATAGGTTTTCCACAGATGAATATGGCTGCCATGAAGGTCTAAAAAGTGACTGTATTTGGGTGCACAGAGTCTTTTCTGTTCAGTCACACACAGGCGAGGTTCTGTCGTGTAACATGCTCACAAGCTCAACCTGAATTTTGGATATGATTGTAATGTGGAATGTACAGTTGATGCAGTACCTCAGGGTGAGGTTGTAATTTTCATTTGGGATGTGGGTGGCATGTCCACCTTAAAAAGATCTTAACTTTACTCCTCCGTACCTTTACAGTTTCTATTTGATTTACTCAGAAAAGGAGTAAAAGAGTTCATTTAAAACTAATAAGTAGAGATCTTATCCGGGTTGACTTAGTTGTTACTGTGCACTCCCAACAATAGGCTTTACCAACAACAGCAAGCATTTTGTGGATGTGTTTTTGCTATGTTTCGCCTCACAGGCACATACACAGGGTGTCCTCATTATCTGATTGGTGAAGCTTGAAGGGGTCAAAAGCAGCATGAGAGGAAGATCGAGAGACACTACTCAGGGTTGAGAAAACTGCCACAACTTTCTCTGAATGTATTTCCATTACAAAAATTATATATATTTCTAACTCAGTTGTACTAAATGTCATTAAGTATTAAACTACATCTGAATTTAAGAAGGTTTAGGGCACTATATTTATTTGCCTATTTATTTATCTATGTCAAAGTAACATTTCCAAACCTACACCATTGTGTTAGTTCTGTAAATTCTGTATCAGAATGTCAGGTGTTGAGCTGCGTAAAAGGATCCCAAAGAACAATTTATCAGGAACGATGTAATATATAGATACTGTATTTCCCAGTAACACAAACCTCATTCTGCAGCTCATCATTGCTCTTGTGGGAGGCCAGCATTTCAAACAGGGAGGTGCACAGCTCCTCTGGGCTGGAGGAGATCATGTTGCCTCCATTCATATACTTCTCCACCTCTGTTCTAAGGATGGCTCCATCCCCGGAGCTCAGAGACCTTCCTGAGCTGGACACGTCTTCCTCATCAATGATCTTCCTCCCACTCTGCTGGTTGTTGAGGAAGTTGATAAAGTCCAGGCTCACATTCTCCTCTTGGATGCCAGTGCAGGGCAAGTCCTCTAGTGGGTCCAGGGAGTAGCAGTCATACGAGAAGGCAATGTTGCGTCCGAAAGCGGAGCCTTTGTGGGGGTTGTGACGGGAGCTCTGTGTCTGGATAAAGTCCTCAACACGAGAGTCTCCGAGTGGAGCCACCAGCCGAGCCACACAGGCACAGGAGGCTTCAGCCGCAGATGATGGAAAGGGGCCGAACATCTGTTTAATGGCCCGGGTCTCCTCTGTGCCCACATGGTCTTTGTTGTGGAAGGTCTCAAACAGAAAGACAGCAGCACTCTCAATGGCCTTCTGACCATGTTCAGTCCCCACTGTAAGACAAAACACAACATATGTATACTTGGATGTCATGATTGCAGTGATCACTACAGCTAGAGGCAGATTTAATGATTTCTAAATAAAAAGTAACCTTTGAATCACACTGTAGCCTTGCTCCTGATTAGTAAAACTGTATCCTCCTCCAAAGATGCTTGGAAGACTATAGCTGTGTTTTAAAAGGCTTCCTTAAATACTATTCATGCTAAGTATAACGTAAAATGCAGTATGCAATGTGTTACAACTGTATAGTATGTGGACTGTGTATGCAAGAAATACAAAGATTAGCAACCCATGTAAGCTTACTGGACATACTCAACCACCCAAAAAAGCGCTGCGTCTCTCCAGACTGTGCAGTGGCGGTAAAAAGATTATGAATGTTGGAGAGTGAACCTGAAACAGAAGCTGCTCAGGGCCCAGGACGTTAAGGTTCAGTTGAGAGGGGAAATGCTTACATATATAATGCACAGAAGCTAAATTATTGAATCATTATAATTTGCCTTAAAATAATACTGGACAATATTCATAAACTATTTTAATTTACTGGAAGCTGAGATCAGTGATGTGTATTGCTGGAGTACTTCAGTGTGTTTAGTCTGCTGGTAGTGGTATGTGATGTCAATCACAATCGATACAACATAAATAATATACACTACCGTTCAAAAGTTTGGGGTCACATTGAAATGTCCTTATTTTTGAAGGAAAAGCACTGTACTTTTCAATGAAGATGACTTTAAACTAGTCTTAACTTTAAAGA
>JAVQJD010006437.1:0-17825 GCA_036023655.1 Nannoperca australis
TATATATATATATATATATATATATATATATATAAAGGCTAAAAGGTAAGCTTTGCAGTGGTATAAACTTTGAGAAGCAAGTAACAGATACCAGTGTCTTTTGGAATAAGCCAAACTAAGAAATTTCCTCCCAATAAAAGAAAAACAAATCAACCAACCAACCAATATTTCTCATTCACCTTCACAAAACAATTTCTAATTCTAAAACACTGCAAACATCATGTCTCAAAAGCGTCCTGGGAAATGAATAGAAATAGTAGATGAAGTAGAAATTGACACAGCAAGTTGAGGCAAGTAGATAGTTTTTAGTAATAATATAGATTACTAATCATGACTTTCAGGTAATTAAACCACGGTGGAGGCCTGAGCACATACTTCAACGTGCTGCACGTTATTCCAGTCCAATCACTTACTTTCTGAGTTGAAGGTTGTATGAAGGTTGTATGAAGGTCCAGCAGGCCAATAATTCAATGTAAGTAAATGTGGTGAATGCGATGTGCAAAACATTTACACTATGACAAATAAAACACATGTAGCTACGCCGACTACGTGTTAGTTTGAAGCATACACTAAACTATTCAAAACAGATTATTAATTCAATATGAGGAAAAATAAAGAGAAACTCTACATATGATTTACTAGCGAGCGGTTGTCCCTCTTCACACACTTGTCTCGACGGCTTGTACTTCTTTTACAAAACAACAAAATGGCTCCTACACCAATGAACATGAAATAAACCTGTAAACCCACCACACTCTACAGCTGTGTAAAGGTTGATTTTTAATTCCTATTTCTGGTGAAACAAAGCCACTGGTGGTAAATATCCAGTGTACTGTAGCTTTCACAGTTACCTTTTCAGCGTTTCACTCTTTCAATCCAATGTTTCATCCAACATTAAACTTCATCAGTTCCTTTAGTCGGATTAAGCTGTCAGGTTGTCTGTTGGCTTACAGGAACAAAAAGTGACTTTGAAGACACTGGCCTGTATAACACCTCAATGATACTGTTGTCTCACACTGTGTTAATCCACTTAAGTGAGCGAGTCGAAAGTCCGTCTTCCCTTTGGAGTTAAAAGTCAAAGTTCTTTCTAAGCTGCAACTGATAAAACACAGTTTAGCTGTTGGGTAAACTTTGACTGCATTTTTATTCATACAGAGAGAGAGAACAAAGATGAAGGGAGGCAGTGATCAAGAGTTGTGCCTGGCAGCCTCCCCTGAGAGAAGTTATCTGTTCCACCCCGCTGTACATTCACTGTTGCAGCCCAGTGGATTAGACAGGAAGAGGAGTGCTTTTGCTTTTGGTTTTTTCCCCCCCCGCGATATGAAATTCTGTCGACAGAGCTGACAACAGAATGAAGCGTAGAAAATGATAAGAAGTGACACCCTGCACATGCACAGCTGACACAGCGGAAATGTACGTTTGCTGAATTCAGTATAGCTCCTCAGCTCGTAATGGCATTATGCTGATGTTACGCAGATAAATCATCAGTCAGGGGTATAGGTAGAAATAAATATGTTATATAGTCGCATAAAACCCAGCAGGGAAGACTTTTAGACATCAGCTGTTAAAAGATGCCATCATATCAACAGTATGATGGGCTGCTGAGCCTCCACGCTCCCCGTCCTCCATTAAAGATGAACGCAATCACAACCCAGCAAACATTTGGCAGATGGCAATATGCAAGAAGAGGCCAAGTTCAACATTCCTCCAACTGGGTACAACATTTTCACAATATGATATTATAGCAGAGTGAAAACACACAGTAAAAGAGTTTTGGAGACGAATGAACTGATTTCAGAAGGATATTTAGCTTCCTGGCTTCACAGAGCGACGCAGCAGGTAGCAATGATGGATGACTTACGGACATCGTCCCCACTTTCATTTTGGCTGTGATATATTTCAATGAAGGCTGCAGGCTATTGTGTGAGCATCTATTGGATGTCAAGATGTTTGATGGGAAAAGTAGGAGAAACTTAACATGCCAAAGGCCAAAAACAAATGGTGTTCCCTATTTGGCTAGTAGTAAAATAGCTAGTAATAAAATAATGATAGATTGTTTTCCAAGGCTGAAGCTCTTATATGCATCTGTCTTCACTTCGCTGTTCACTGGAACTATAACCATCTAATAAAATGAGAAACTTCAAGTGTTCATAACAGCCATAAATATATATATAGTTGGCTGGATTTAAACTTCTGCATTAAAGAGTTGTGACAGAGCAACCAAACCTTCATACCCTCTGTAGCTGAGAGCTATGCTGTTCGTAATGTATGTAACATCAAGATTTTACCCACAGGAACTGTGTTTACAGCAAATTTCAACACAATCTGGTTCAGCGTGAGATATCCTGACAACTGTTAACCAAAGTGTCGACTTACTGACAAGAAACCGAAAAGAAACAGCAAAATGTTACGGTCAAATCAGCTCAGTCCAGTGGAACTGTTGAGATCCATGGATTCAGGGCAAAGTAACGCCACGTTTATGTCAGAATGATTGAAGTTAGGAGTTTCTGTTTTGTAAAAAGGATGTAAGTTGTAATTACAACTGGGGAACTCTGAAAAGCTTCTGAACTGACTTGGCACTTAAATAACAACAAACAAGTTGGCGACCAAGCTAGCATGCAAACAAAACCAGAAGTTAGAGAGCCTCGTTCCACCTGCAATAAAATACTTTACTGGCTGAAATGGTGGAGAATGGGGAGAGCAAACGGCACCTTATAGATAAAGAAGAAAGAAGCTCTCAGACCTGTCGTGACTGACAACTGCTAGCATGTGTCAGCAGTTAGCACAACCATCTCTAACTTAACAGTAAATCACCCAAACTCTGCAAAATCAGTAAAACACTACTTGTCATGCTTCTAAAATCTCGAGTCTGATAGCACCACATAACGGGGGGTCTGCAAATGATAAAGCGATGCTAGTTGAGTTCCATTAGAAAGAAGTATGTTGTATGAATGTGCTCGTTGCAGACGGCCAGTGTTTCGACACTGAGATGTACGTCTACAGTGAAGTCGGCCTGAGTCTGCGTGATGCAGCGCTTAATCTTTGTGTCCGATCACTGTGTCATCATCAACTGTGTAGCACCTGCCTGGAAAAGTAGCGTCCCCACAGCCAAGTCTCCTACAGATTCACTAGAGTCTCTTTGCCTTCTTACATGTTGTCCATTAGCTGTTTCTGACCTGCTCATACGTGTGTTGTACAGCAGATGTTAAAGTTTTTATGAAGTGCCAGAGGGTTGAATGATTACTGTATGCGGTAACGCCCGGCAACACAGAGCAGAGTAAGTCAGACAACATCCAACATAAACTTCCCGTCCATTTCTTTTTCTGAGGAGCCGTTTTTCTCGAGGTGTGCTGCACGATGCTGAATGCCCCTCGAGTGTGTGGCTCTTGCTTCGTAAGCCTGTGTGTGTGTGTGTGTGTGTGTGTGTGTGCAGCTGTCTGTCAGGTACCTGTCACACACAGGGGTTTTACCGAGCAGTGGATCAGCTGATTTGACAGTACTCCCATCTATCATCGTTTCTTTTTCCTCTGGCTTGTTGTCTCATCTCACTATCACTGTCCATGTTTTTGTCTGTTTTGCGGCTTCGTCCCTGCAGCTCCAACATGCTGCGGCTTCATGTCTACACGGCACAAAGTGACCCTTGATATAGAATCTGTGAGGCTTCGTAGATGATGATTGAGAAGTGATGATTGACCTCTTGACCATGGTGGTGCGTTCAAGTTCATTTACTTTTCGAGGCCTTCATCACAAACACGCCTTCAAGGACTTTACTGAGGCTTCCTACGTCCATCTAATCAACCAACAATTACAGGACAACATGGTGGGAGACAGAGACGCCTCCTGGCCTAGCTTACTTTTCTGAACACACTTTCAAGCCCAAAATCTGTTACTCCTTTTAAATTTGACAAAACATCTATCAAGGTGCATAACCGTAAGAAGTAGGGGTGCACAGACGACTCCAGATGGCTGAGTTTGGAATCTGTCATACGCAATATCCTAGATTTTTCATTACCCTCTGCTGTGCAGGAGGTTTCCCGTAATATTTTGTACACTGTCCCATAGTAATTTGTCTGGGTTGATCTGTTTTGGCAGGAAGGTTTGTACAGGATTTAGACAGCCTCTCCAGCAAAAGCAAAACTTTTGACCAACATCAGCACTTTTATTGTGGCATCGACATGAGTCGTAAGGTAATGCCAGAACTTCTTATGCCAGGATGTGATTAGCAGGGTTGCATAGACTTCACACTGACTGTCAGGCGAACACAAAGCAGACAATGACCCGACCCCGAAAGCGTCCAAAAGTCTAAAACAAATGCAAAATAATATGATGCCTGTGTCCACCTGGTGATTCTCAAACTATCTTCAGCCTGATGTTTGACCAGCAGCCGTGCACGTGGTGAGGGCTTTTCTGGCTAAACTCTATTTTAATAGTAAAGTGAATTGTTGCAGGTTTACCCAAGGGTGCCCGTTTTTTATTTTTATAATACAGACTAATTGCAGAATGTTTTCTGTATCCACATCTTCTTTTGAATCACTGACTTACAGTTGTGTGTGTGTGTGTGGGGGGGGGCACATATGTGTTTATCTGGTGTGCATGCATTAAGTCTGTATAATGTGATTATGGTATCTGGCTGCACTCTGGGTCTTTCCAAACCACTGAGAAACAGACAGTCTAATCTTGTTGGTTGCTAGGAACTGTGCGAGCTGGGGAATGGATGAGGGAGACAATTTTGTATCCCCATCAAATAGCTTACCACATTGAGCTAGACTTGATCTAATATCAAGGGGGGGAATAAATGGGTCGTTGTGGAAGGGGGATATGCATTTGGATGGAAACAATCATATTAGAAAATGCACCATGGCTGCATGTGGTCATTATGTGGCTGAATCATAGATTGTATATAAAGATGGACGACGCGTCTCCACTTCCTCCTGTAGTAAAAAATGAAGCCAAAATCCCCCGGTTACAGGCGCTGCCATTGTGTGGAGCCAGAGTCTGTGCAGTAGACCGAACATAAAGAAAGTTATAATCCTTTTTTGTCAGGTTTTTACACAGAAGGCATACACGTTACATGTACATAGGTCAGTTGTAAAGCTATCTAGCCATAAATATCCAAACCACAAGAACCACACAACGATAACTTCAATAAAAACGCTCACTTCTGTCTCCGTATCCTTAGTCAACAGTCAGCCACCACCTACTCTTACACACTCTCAGACATCTTGGGGTTTCTAGCAAAGCGTTGCAGGGGTTTCCTCCCAACTGGCTGAATGATTTCTTGGAGAAGGCCTCTTGTTCACCGCACATCATGCATCCTCTCAGTGCTTGGCACCAGTGCTCTCTTCATATCAACTCTCATTGGTACGTGTCTCAAATATTCCCCCACTATGCAGACACTTGTCAGCCGTGCCTCTCCTTCCACTGCGCTGATACATGCTGTACACCCAGGAAACAGTACACCTCTCAGGCATGGTTGACATTTCCAAGTGGATATCCTCCCACCACAAACTCATGTTGACCAAACGGAGCTGCTCTTCTTTCCTGTGAAAACCAGTTTCATACATGATCTTTTTTATAATCATTGACAAGACCAGATTAACAGCTGCCGGCTCAAACATTTGTGCGATTCTTTACCCTTCAGTTGTGATCATGTCCTGGCTTAGCCACTGTCCCTCCCTGCTTGTTGTCCTCTCTGTTTCCACTCTTAAAGTTCACCCCATCTAGTCAATTCTCAAGCTCCTAATCGCTACAGAAAATAAAGTACACAGGGGAGCTGGCAGGGTAAGATTTGCCACTACATAACAAGAAAGCACGAGGACAAACCAAAGGAATGGTTGTACTGTATTATGCAGATGATGGTTTCACATGTAAAGTGATTAAGCTTACTAACTAAGCTAATAACTTTAATAAAATATGCAGTACGAATGACAACGATTGATAAATGAGTAAAAATAAGAGGGATGTAGCAACATGTAAAAACATTGTGCATGAACACAGATCCTCCTGACCCACCCTGATTTTATACCATCAAATAATTAATTAAACCAAACTCATCAGAAAAACCAACACTTGAACAAACGTCAGCGTGATAAGAATTACCATCTTTGGGAAAAATGTACTTTGATTTTCCAGTGTGGCCCATTTCCCACTCATTAACACGGAGGAGGCGGGGCTTATGACAGATACTGCAGCCGGCCACCAGGGGGCGATGCAGATGTTTTGGCTTCACTTTTATGGAGCTGTCACATCATCCATCTTTATATACAGTCTATGATAGACAGCCGGTAAGCCAGTGTGACTCAGTGGGCTGTGACAGGATCGGATAGATAGATAAAAATAAAAAGCATGCACGGGTGTTGTTCGCTGACCATGTGGCCACCGAACAACACCCGTGCATGTGCACATTTTCCCTATGGGCTCCAAAAGGCTAACGCTGACCCTGTGGGTGACCATTTCAGGACAAAATGCAGCAAAATAATCTAAAAACCATGAAAAATCATCAAAAATAGAGGCGGTAATTTGCTGCCATGAAGTCCGCATGAGGATCACCTGCAGGCTGGTGTTTTAACAGGTAGCAGCTAGCAGGCATCAACAACACAGCAACAACAAAACTGCTGTTATAATTAGTAAAGCTGTCGTAACCAGCTGTGGGCGTCAGACATGCCTTCATTCAATAACCAGTGACAACGCTGTCTCTGTTTGGATGTCAGCTATACTTGACCCTCACAAAAGGACGCAGGAAGACTGTTAACGAGGTCTGAGGGTTGTACAGTGACATTTTCACTTGACGTCCAGACCTCGATACGTGCAGACGTTTCATATGTAGACCTCCTCAAGCTATCGCTGAGTAGAATTTGAACTTGTGGAGGTTATTTAGGCATTATACTTGTTTTATGATCAAATAACGTCACTGAATCAAAACAAATTGTGTAAATATAATATGCAGAAGTTAAAGGTCCTAAGCATGAATCAGACATCAGAAGACGCCAAACATGATACCAAACGTACTCAATTTTAGAGTTTAAATTCAGATAGTATAGAATCAGTTTGTGTGTGTGTGTGTGTGTGTGTGTGTGTGTGTGTGTGCAGTAGTGTATATTCTTTGATTGCTCTGTTCCAGACCAGCAGCGCTGGAATTCACAGAGGCTCACCTCATATAGCAGAGATTTATGAATGAGTAAAGATATAGAGTGTATCAGCCCCGCAGCCATAATTACAAATGGCAAACACTGCTGTCACATCTCGACTGTGTTCTGCCCCCAGACATTCGGTCAGCCGTCCGATGGATTAAAGATGTGCGGCGTGATAGGATTTGGTCACACGGAGAATTAGAGGGGCCGTTCGTTTCTGCAGATGCAGGAATAAAATCGATAACCTGCTGTCAGACATGACTTGAGTGATCTTGCTCTCATCCCTGGGTTGAATACCAAAACATCTCATGGTCCACTGAGCAGGCATGCAGACGCCTCCATGAGTGTAACTTAGGGAGGGGTGTGATAAAACGTATGTCTTAGTGGACTGTGTTATCCTTATTTGACCGTGTGTTTCTCTCCAGAACAATCGCCTGATATATGAATATACATATAAGTAATGTGCAGGAACACGAGTGAATGAAACATTTTTCTTTTTGCTGTTAAATGCATGTCTCTGATGTTAAGAAAATCAGAATTCATCACCCCCCTTTTGCCGTGTCAAGGTGATTTGTTCAAATGTATTGATTTTTCTTATTACTGACTGGAAGCAAAAGAGATACATCAGACATTTTTACTCATAGCAGGTAAAGCACAGGTGTAATCAATAGCATTAATCATGGCTTCATTCCATTTAAGTGTCCCAGTTGAGCTACGCCACAGAGACTTTGCCCAAAACCACACCCTCCAAAGTATGTAGTGTTCCCAAACATGTCCACTGAAACTATTGATTGTAACTGTATAGGCAGTAGCGAGTCAGCATGCACAATAGCAGTAATTACTGAAGCTAAATGGAATACAGTTATTAATTATTCAGTGTTATTAGATGCACATGTGGTTTTCCTGTAATGACAAAAATGATCAAAATGTCGGCTGTGAAATGATCTATTAGCATCTGTGTTGCTAACTGTAGCTTACAAGATAAGGGCAGTAGTAATGTTGTTAGCTGTAGTAATGACGTGTCCGGGTACCTTTTTTTGAAGCTGTTCAGTGTGCTACAGTTAGCGATTAGCTATCTAACCTGCAAAAAAAGCAGAGCAGCTTTCCTGTAGATGTTTGGTAGCTCGTTCAACAGGCCCTAATCATGTCCATGCTTACAAGAAAGAGCCATTAGCTACAAAGCCAATGGGGGTTGTGGTTCAAAGTCTGTGGCTCTTGTTTGTGATGTGTGGTTGTCTGACTGCTTCTCTGTATCACTGCCAGCCAATACAGTATTAGGTGAAAGCTTTTGATTGGCTTTGTGCAAAGACTTTCTCTGCATACGTAACATAAGAAATATCAAATATACATTTTTCCCTTTTACAGATACAGTACAGATTTCTTTATTTACACAGCACATCTGTGTTGTGGCAGAGAAGTCCTTTTTTGACACGAGATAATTTAGAGACAAAGGATGCACGGCATCCTAAAATAATGTTGTTGTCTTATCTTTCCACTGAGATACACAGTGTAATACCAGAGGAGCATTTACCAGCATTAATGAGGGAGTTACGGTTTGAGTTATTGTTATTTATGAGCACCAAGAGGAATCCCGGAGCAAGAAGCCTTCAATGAATTCACGAGGCTACACAAATTGAATGCTTCTTTGTGTTGCTGTGAAGAAACATTAAGCGACCGGGTGTAATGTCAAACACCACTTGGATTTGAGTCCATATGCCAGGTTGTGATATCAGCCCGTATTTTCTTGAGTATTCCTTCCATTCAGTCTGGTTTTGATTGTGTAGGCGGCTTTTTAAAGGCATGAAATGGGTCTGTGATAATCAGCATAATGAAGATTCTGAATACATTTTAATATGAACTAAAACACTGTTATTGTGTTCTTTGTTGTTGCTGTTTCTACTGAAGCATGCCATCTTACAGATTTGTTAAAAAAAACAACCTAGAGGCAGCCACCCTGACTGTTTTGAAGAATGTCTGCATGGTGAGTGGAAGAGAGGTAAGCAGATAAGAAGACAATAAAGCCTGAAATGTTGTTACAGGATATCAGCGATGCACAGGAAAAAGAAGAAATATTCAGCAGAGATTTTATAGATATACATTTAATTTAAAATCTGACTATGAAAACCTTCAGTCAAACCAATCTTATGTTATTGTTGTTTGTGTAACCCTTCGGTGATATATAATCATAACTACAGATGGTATATGATGCAATAATGTATACAGACAGATGCAGTGGATCAGAGCTCCCTGTGGTGGACGACACAATAGACAATGTTTCATAGGAACACATCTCACATTTCACACAAACTAAAGTTGGAAAGACTGCAAGGTGGACTATGAAGTTACAGCATTAAAGTAAGTTAACTCCACCATTAACAAAAATGCCAGGGGTGAGGGACAACTGGAGGAGGCGTGGCAGCATCGGCCTGGCAAGGTTCAGGGCTGCTTTAAAACATGAACTAATGATTTTCATATCATATCATTTAGCTTACAGCTCACGTTAAAGCGTGCAGAACCTCTTCAGGCCTGAAAATCACCTGGACTTGAGACACCAATGAGACAGCTTGTCCCCTCGTCTTGTGGCCTTATTTATATCCCAATCACATGCACACTCCCACAGTTAGCCATAAATGGATGTAGAAACACCCTGAAACACCTGTCGATAACTCTGTCATTGTTTGAGCTGTCAGTGAAGACAGCTCAATTTAATTCATCACGTGTACCTGTAAACCATCACTGTCAGTATTATTAAACATCAGAAAGTCACTGATTCATTTATAGCTCATATTGAAACAGACTTTGCAAAGTGCTTCACTTTTTGGGAAAAAAGTGGCTCAAATATAAAAATGAAGTTGTGTTTAATTCAACAGATTGTGCAAAAACAAGAAGATAATCAGTGACACTGGCTAACAACCTGAACACGTCCCTCACATTATGTTTAATCTCCACTCTATCATACAGGACCACCTGCAGCTGGCGCTACACAAACATGGACACCTGGTTTGAACGCATGCTTGAGGTGAGCACGTCCTCAGTGGCTTTTCTTTGTATGCAGTGATTCAGAGGTCTGGAGTCCGGTCGCTTAAGAGGCTAACACCAAGAATGAATTGAACTGATCACCAATGAAATGCCCATATTTATCACAATGAAGGAGCCTGTCAGTCAGTGCAACACTGCGTCTTATTGATTTGTTTTTAATGGAGTTCTATGGCACAGAGCAATAAGCACTACCCGGCTGTGGCTACACAGGCAACCATTGTTAGAAAGATATTAAATCTAATCTAAAAAATCTAATCTTTTTTTAGTTTGTTGTTGTTCTGCAGATAATAAAATAAATAGTAATCAGTGCGTTTTGGATATTATTGTGAGAGAGACAGCGAGAGCAGTCAGATGTCTCGTGGCAGTTGCTCAGCCAGGTTTGATCAGTATGATTAAATGATTGTATTTTAGGGTCGAGGTCAAACCCAGAGTCGTGCTTTGATCGGGTTCAGACTCATGAAGCAGACTGCAAAACGTCCAGGCTGTAAATATGTCATGTGACATAATAGTCACGTATGATGAAACGATAAGACCAAGCACCAGGTTGACAGGCCGACCACAACCCTCCATCACTCCTCCACGCCTCCAAAAGAACCCATCAAATGGGATTAGTCTGTCTCTCAAGGCCGCTGCTATAAAATGTTGAAATTGCCCCTTCAGAAAGGCCCTCGTGCTGAAAAAGCAATACCCCCCCTCAGGTGTCATCCTCAGGCAAAGTTAAGGTGTACAAGTGTCCTTCAGACTGATTATTTGATTGGCTGTAGCCCATCTATCTTTGGCTTCAGATAAACGGACAAATCTCTAAAAACACTGGCTCACCGGAGACTCTGAAGCAAGTGGAATCAACTTTCAGCACAAATGTGATGAAACGTCAGCCATGATTATATTAGTAATATAAATACATAATAGTAGTAGTTCCTGCACTGAAAGTCACTCTGGATCAGCGTCAGGTAATGCAAAATGGAGACATACTGGTGATTATCCTCCACTTGCAAAACCCTCCTGTCACTGTTGTGGCTGCACTGAGCTGCTGCTGTCACTATCGGGCTAAATAAGCTTATCTTGTTGATCAGCAGAACGTTTCCTGCAGGATTATTTCAAGATTAAAATTCCATTTCTTGCATCAGTAATCCAGGTAAAACCTCGCCTGAAACAGAACTGATGTTATTCTTATTATACCAGAACATAAAAGACTAATAAAAGCCCCCGCTCCACCCCACCCCACCCCCAGCCTTAACAAAAAGCATAATTTGACTGACTGAGCAATGAAATTAGCTCGGTGAATAGCGAGGCTAAACATCTTGATTTTTTTCCTTCCATCTCTTTCAAGCATTCGACACCACACAGACCTGAAAACAGCAGGCTGTGTTTCCTCCTCGAGGCCACTGTTAGAAAATGTAAAACAGTCCCTGTTCGCCTGCCTGGCTGTTAGAAAAGCCATATTGCAGTGTGACATTCAGGAGAAATTAAAGCATAGAAGTGCCCTCCCCTCTGATCGTTTGATTGGCCCTTGACCTCTTTTTTTCCACAGACGAGGATTGGACTTCGCTGTGTCAATGACGGTGCAATCTGAAAGGGGAATTTCAGTCCACAGTTTGCACACTCTTGCTTTGCAGCCCCGGCAATTCCCTGAAGAATTGCTGTTCCCCTTGCAGTCCAATCATGCACACCGCTGCTGCCTCAATATCCACCAACACTGCTTTCATCTGTTCAGTAAACTGAAATCAGGAGCAGAGAAGGAGAGAAATCAAAGCTCCTTTTTTCTCACAGCAGCAACACGTACGAAGACTTGCTAAATGAATGGCGTATTCAGGTTGGATTTACTCTTGTGAATTGTGGGAATGTAACGCCAAAAGAAGCCTGACAAGGGTTTGTTATGCAACAACCACAACAACTGCAGGAAATCTGCAATTTCTGACAAGTTTGGAAGCTGCAGATGGATACAAGCGATTGTGACTCACTTGACACAACAAAAGGGATCAAATGATTTGTTTCTCTATTAAACTAGAAAAAGTATGTTTTATAAAAGGAAGGTTAACAGTGCTAAGTGGTTCCTCACACTCTGTACATAGTTCCCTGCAATACTCTGAGATTTGAAGCACCATATCAGTGATTATTCAGGTCCGTTTTAATATTTTCCAGCCAACAATTGGTTGCCATTAATCCCCCATGTAGGAGGAAAATTAACTAGTGGACTCAATAATACAACAACAACAACAACAACAACAATAATAATGGAGCTTGGACAAAAACATACTGTTCGGTGTGGTGGATTACACGTCTTCTCATGCTGTAGGCATTCAGAACATGTAAAGTATTCATGATTTGTAGTTAAGATAACACTTCCGTGGTCATTAAAGAGTCAGGGAGGTATGATATTACCGTACCACATTATATGGTAATATAAGGTTCAGCTCAGGAGCTGATACATTGAACAAAAGCTGAGGAGTCTCAACTGACTCCTCTGGCTCGCCATGAACTCCTGCTCAGGTCACAGTTTGAGACACTTGATTGTACCAGAAATTGAAGTTTTTCTGTCTGCTCAGACACAGCAGTACATCATCACTGATGGCTTGAAACTGCCTCCTCTGGAGAAATCATAAAGTTAATTAGTTATCTAAATTCATAACCCAGAGAAATGGGTGTTCCTTTTTACCTGGAACGTTTCATTAAGCAGTCAGATGCTGCTGGAGCAAGGAAAGAAAAGATAAATACAATTATAAACATATAAAAATGTGATGAATGAAGAAAGCTACAGAAAGTGACAGTGAGTGATAAAATAGAAGTTTTCTTGTAATTTAGTATCTCAGACACTACACTGCAAAATCAGCCCTATTTAAAAGAAGCCAAATATTCTTAAATATAATCAAATTGTCTTGTATCGAGCAAAACTATCTGCCAGTGGGGTAAACTCTCTTTGCTTGGCTAGCATAAAAGTCTAGTCACTGAAAGATCGTAATGGGCTTTAAAACGAGACAAAATGTTATAGAATTCTTCTTATTAGAAGCAATAAAAACTATTTATATATATATTTAAGGGAGACTTACTTAAAATTTGTATTTTGGTCGCCTGGTTAAGCCGAATATATAGAATAAATATCTTAATATAAGATAAATATATTATATTTTAGGATTGGCATTGTGAGCAGGTTAGCATGCTAACATTAGCATTTTGCTCAAAGCACCACTGTGTAGACTGTCTTGTAATTACAAGTTACAAATATCATATCTTATAATCTCTTATTTTAAAAGATGTTTAAAATAATATTTTACAGTTTTCTCATAATAATTAAATATAGATCTTTCAATTATGAGATCTGTATTTATAATTATGAGATACAGACATCATACTTGTTAGATCTTCAGTGACAGTATTATTGATTCTAACTTCTATTAACAATTTCTAGATTGTTTTTCTCAGTTCATTGGATTTGGCTTCCCCAGTCACACATCCAGCTACAAGGGACATGAGTGAGGCCCGGTGGCACATGGCTTCTGAAGGGCCGCTGCCTTCCACACTCAGGAAGCCAAAACTACCTGCATCCAGATGTGTGACTCTTGGGAATGTCAGATGCAAACATTTGAAATCATCATTGCAATATAAATGTAAATTCTCTTCAATTTAATGCAGTTTAGTTGCTGAAGACCAGTCCGGCATTTCTGTCCTCATTCTGTTTGTTTACAGCAAACAACACAATGCCTATTGATGATCTGTTGTTAAAAAGCCTTAAAATATGTGGATGACTGAGGGGCGACCTTGTAAACCTGTTGCTATTCCAACTACTACCAGACTGGTATTCAAAGTTTCACAGAAGCTTTAAGGAAGAAGGTGTGTGCATGTGTACTAAATGAGAGTATGTAGTGATTGTTGTTGTAGTGTCTTCTGATGAAATAGAAGGGGATAAAGCATTTATGAGTGTAAAGAGGAGGAGACAGACGGATTACATTATGTTAGCCAGCAGGAGTCTGTGGTCAGAGACTGTGTTGTACAAGCCAGCAGGAAGACACCTGCTGAGTGTTCATGCAGGGCTGTACCAGATTTTCATCACAGATACACGGACTGAGTTCAATTTTCCTGCGTTGCGTGTCGTCTCTAAGAGAAAGTTTCTCACATACGTGATCTAATTGCCTGTTATTGTGTTTGTTTGTTTTTGAGTGTGCGTTTGTGTCGGCGTGGCTGTTACCTCAGCGCAATCAAATGTGAATGAACTTCAACGATTTATTTTATAAAAGCGGACTAAATAATCTTCCCAAAAGTAATCACATTTCACAAGTCTAGGAAGGATGTGTGTTGCTGTCACTTCCACTTTAGTTTGATTCAAAGACACAAAAACGGCATTTTGGTCCATCAGAAACAAACAGATCTCTGAGTGCTGGTTCAACATAAGCCCTAAAAAATGGTGGCTGGTGACGGCAGCCTGAGGGCAAAAGGGGTGAGGTGAAAGGATGAGTATGTGACTCATGATTACAAATTCTTTTTTTCACCACACTTGTAATAAATGAAGCCATGGGAGGCTTTTTATTGTCAGAAGCAGGTGACAGAATGGCTGCAAGTGGACAGTGTGGAAGAAAAGCGGATGAATAATGGATTTTCTTATTCTGACAGCGTGGGTGTGGGGGCCAATTACAGTCAGCCCAGGGATTAATTGGAAATGACCAGTTGGGCTAATTGTAAAAAAAAAATGCTTTGGCTCTTGAAATATGAGCACGAGCAGCTAAATGTATGCAGGGGCTCATTAGTATGTTCAGCATTTCAATTCCAATTAACAGGACAATTCATCTTCCAGAAAGTGAGAAATCAGGAGGGGATTTGAGAAACAAGATTATTCTTTCACTGCGAACAAGAGAGAAAAATAACCTCAATTTGCTTTTATCCTCTGGACCCAGTTTGTACATTTGTGGGAGCAGGCGAACAGTGTGCTGTTTGACTGATGCTGCTGGTCACCGAGCCTACACAGTGAAGATGGAGCCGTCAGTGTCACACCTTATTGAATCTGCACTGAGCAGGCACCATCCGCCACAAGATACAATCTCCGACAACATGTAGAGATCAACAGTGGATACACTGCCTGGCCCGCTCCTCACATCCTGCACTTAAGCTGCATCATGTTGCAACACTTTACACTGTAAGTCACTGTTCTCAGTACTGAGCATTTAGACAGCAAAAATGACTGAAGGAAGGATGAATCTTTCCAATGCAAGTGATGGGGGACAAACTTTACAGTAAAAATGCACTGAAGTTCAGCTGAAGTTAAAACGAGGCTTCAACAGTCTGAGTCAGACAAATCAAGTGGGTGTCAATCAAGTCATTTTAGTTTGAAACCCCCTCTCATTTTAATACAATCTGAGTTTAATACTACTTAATATCACAGTCTGTCCCCCTGTAACAACTCTATGCCAGTGCTATTTGTCATTAATCCACCAGAAGCCCTCAGACTTTCCCCTTCTATTCAAGATCAATCAATTCAATCACCTCATTCCATTCACCTGAGCTTCCCTCATCAGTCACTCCCTACATATTCTGGACCCCCTCTCTTTGTTTTCTTGTCGGTTCATCCTGGTTTCCCGGAGTTCTGGTTGCCATGTTTCTAGTTGCCATGTTCTTGTCTAACCTTTTGTCTGTTCCTTTAAGCTTCTGTAACCCAGACCTGCCTGTTTCCAGTCGCCTGTCTACCTGCCTGCCTGCCTGCCTGTGTGCCTAAATGTACCTGTATGGAAGATAAAATAACAAATAAAGCATTAAACTGCATTTGAGTCCATTCCCTACTGCCTGAACACCTAGACCACAAACAAGACTGCGCACTACCAATATAGCACACTGTCAACATTAGTTTACAGTGTACAGTTTATATAATTTTATAGTTTTGGTTGGTTTATTAAGAGGTGGACTTGGGATTAATAGTTTGATACAGACAGTTGGTAAACACACTGAGAAAGGCACAATCCAAAATGTCCCTGTGTGTAAGGAGGTGGTTTCTAATGATTTATAATAAAGAAAATGTTAAGTGCTCACCCTACATATCAGCTACTTAATCTCCCACTGAAAAAATATATATATATACACACACACACACACACACACACGTTCCCGTCCTCATGCTCCCTAGAGAGAATTGAGACAAGTGATGTGGATGAGGAAGTCATTCTCAATCAGGGAAAGCAGTCGGAAGAGAAAGCAGATGAGGATGAGAGTAAAGGTAGTGCTTGTAGAGAGGAAGGAGAGACTGCTCGCTCATATACAAAGGCCAAGAGGTAAATGTGCTTTCCAAAGTAATGACCTACAGGCACACTGCACCTGACCTGATAAGAAATGTAAACAGACTCTGAAAATCCAATCACTTCTTGAAACCTGAATCCCCCGTGACGTACAGTCTGTAGCATTAGTAGATGCGTTATTTTATACATGTGCAGCCGCTGGCCAGTTTGACATCAGTATCTTTGGAAACACTTGGATTTTTTGGGACTTGGATTTAAACTGAGGTTCAGTGGGTTTGAGCCATGCTTGACCTTGTGTTTGTAACAATGGATCCACATGTGGGCGCAGCATGATGGAGGAGGATACAACCACAGCAGATGTAGACTTATCAGCCAGACTGGTTCCCTCCTGTGAGCTGAATCACTTCTGAGTACTTTTTAGGCTGTCAAACAATCATTTATGTTTTTACAAATAATACACTCCAACTCCACTTTCAGGCAGCTGACTAAAACAAAGTTTTCCAATCTACCAGCTTAGTTTAGTGTGTTAGCATGCTAACATTTTCTAATGAGCACTTAATACAAAGTACAGCTGAAGCTGATGGGAACGCCGTAAGCTCTGCAGATATTTGGTCATTAACCAGAGTTAAAACTGACCTGATGAAGGCACCTGGTGAAAAGTTAAAGGATCACCAGATGATTCCAAATCAAATCCTGAGGGAACATTAATGTTTGTACTAAATGTCAAAGCAGTCCATCCAATAGAGACACGTCACTCAAAACTACTGAAGTCAACCCCAACCACCAACGTCATTAGGGTATATCATCTGGGAACCACGAATGTCTGCATAAGATGTTGCCAGTCCATCTAGTAGATATATTTTTCTTTTCATGAGTGAATTATTTGACCTGGTCCGTGACTGGATACTGATAAACATCAGTATCCAGTCATGTCTTTCTCAAAACCTGCTGTGAAGAGAAAAGTTGGCGATGAGCACAGACAATTTCAGGATAAGTGGGAGACGGAATATTGTTTTGTTGAGCACAGGGGCATTCCCACTTATATGCATTGAGAAATTTGCGGTGCACAAGGAATACAACATCAGACGTCATTATTTAACGAGACATGCTGAGGAGTATGCAAAATACCAGGGAGATGAGCGAGAGGCCCGGGTCGCCAAACTTAAAACATGTCTACTGAGGCAACAAAATTTTTTCAAGTAAGAAAGAAACAAAGAGTGTGATGCAGCAGTCGAAGCTAGCTACGTGGTGAGTGAGATGATTGCTAAAGCAGGAAAGCCATTCAAAGACGGCGAGATCATCAACAAGTGCATGTTACAGGCTGCAAGTATAGTCTGTCTGGAAAAGAAGGGTCAGTTTAGCAACATCAGCCTTTCAGCCAACACAGTGGCAGAGCGCATTTCTGACCTGTCGGGTAACATTTATGATCAACTGTGTGAGA
>JAVQJD010006438.1:0-16646 GCA_036023655.1 Nannoperca australis
GTGTGTGTGTGTGTGTGTGTGTGTGTGTGTGTGTGTGTGTGTGTGTGTGTGTGTGTGTGTGTGTGTGTGTGTGTGTGAAGTGCTGGTGTCTGATCTCCAACACAGCGCCTTCTGTGATCACGCTGTTTACTGACGTGCATGAGGTTTCGAAAGCACCACGTGCAGCTTTGTGGCAGGAAGCGCCGTTCGGCCAATGAGGAGGCTTGGATTTAATGTTGTTCATGTCCATGAAAGAAAATCAGGTCTTTCCACGGCGAGTATTGTGAAAACGAGGCGTTCAGTTTCGTATAAAATCTTGATTTGAGCTTCTTCTGGTGCCTTTGAGCTTCTTGTGTTTCGCCTCGCTCCTGCAGCCTCGCTGTGTTTGTCCTCACGTGTCCAGAAGCTCTTACTGAGAGCGTAAGCCAGGACGTTCTGTCCACACTTGGACTCCTGCGGGTTCAGTGTCACAGCGTCGACCTTCGACCCCGACCGGAGCGTGCACCAGAGCACGCATCAGCCTCTCGGTGCCGCTGATGCCTCTCATCATCCAGGGCTTGTTGAGCATCAGAAAACTGCCGCCATAACAACCTCTGTGGATTATGAAAGAGTCTGTTCTTCCCCGATGAAGTGGCGAGACTTCTCTGATTCTGCTCAGTCTAAAGGTCTTGGTTATTTCTGTTCTTCCTTCTGTTTCTCCTTTTTTAACATTGATTTGTTTGATTGATCGATTTGTTCCTTCCTTTGTTTCCTTCAGTCCTTGCGTCCTTTCTTTTCCTTAACTTAACCTCCTTTTTATTTGTGTTCTTTCGATTGTTTCTTCTTTGTTTTTTCATTTCATCCTTCCTACTTTTTACGTGTCCTTCTCTTCCAGTTTCCTCTCCTTCTTTGCTGCTTGCTTTCTTTCTTACTGTCCATCTTTCTCAATTGTCTTTGTGACGTCCGTCCTCCAGTCTTTAGGAAACGTTAAATCCTCCAGACTTCAGTTTGTGACAGAGAACCAGACGTTAATCCTCGCGGCTGTTTAATCCTTTAACATTATTTAAGTTCTGCGGACGGAGCTCATTATTCCACATTAACTTGCTGATGTAGTAAAATGCAGGATTGATGTTGTTTCGCTGCCGACTGTGACCATTTCGTCTCGTTACCGAAACCGTGTCGGACAAATGAACGTGTCTAATAGCCGATGTTTTCAATTACCCCCCCAAACCAAGCATGCAGCGCGTTTCCCCGGGAGCTGAGCTGCAATGTCTCCACACCTCGTCACACCTCCGGCTTCAGTCTGACACAGAGGGGTTATTGGATCGGGACCGTCTGCTGCGTCGTACACCTGTAGAGCAAAGACCGGGTTTACTCCACAAACCGGTAGAGAAAGCAGGTCTCGCAGGCTGGAAACCGAAGATGGTTTCCACATACAGTCACAGAGAGCAGAGCAAGACATGTACCGTAGAAATGTGTCAAATGCACGTGTTTTAGAAGGAAAAGAGCTGCGCGGTTTCAGGAGGACGGCACAAAACGTTGGCTGAAGAGATGTTGTGGTGCAACTTCGAGACGAACCTCGGCAGCAGAAATATTACAGGAGAAGTCTTCCCGTCACCCGCAGCTGCACTTCAGTGCTCATTAGCTAATTCTGATGATTGTAACTCCACGTTTCAGCCTTGATGTCCACAGCAGGTTGTAACTGTGGGGGGGGGGTTAGATACAAACCTCATTAGCAGTCGCAGCTTGCTGTGCGATGCTGTGCCGGCACCCGGAGCTCCTCCAGACCCCGAGTCTCTCCTGAAAGCTGATTTATGTTGATGGACTCACCTTGAAGCCCGACGTGTCGCCGCGCTGGAGACTCGCCCTCCGCTCGCTCTCCGCGGGCGTTGGCAGGCGACGGTGACCCGGCAGGATTGGTGGATCTCTCTGATCGGCTCAGGGAGGTGGGTGTCCTGCCCCCCCGAGGTGAAGAGCCACCTGCCCTCTCTCCTCTCGCCAACACTAAGGAGGAAGGAACAAATACTGCTAGCATGTTAGCACACAGCTAGCATCTGTAGTATCAGGGTTTCAGGGGCCCCGACACTGATCACAGGGTCTATTTGAGGCGTTATTGATCGACCTGATTGATCACATGCTGCCCCCCCCCCCCGCCGCTAGAGGTCACTTACACAGCTGCTTTCTGGTCGGCTGATCGCTGTTCGAATCAAAGTGACCCAACATATAATTATACTAGTGACCAATCATAAGGCCATCAGACTTATTGATTGATTGATTGTTATATTGTGCGAGTTATATTTTGTGTATTTTGTGTCGCGACGTCTGACAGACACATGTCGCTGAATATCTCAAGCAGAACCAGAACAGAAGCACTGGTGTCCACACACTCTCCCTGAGAGAGACAGGGAGAGAGAGAGAGAGAGAGAGAGATTTGTCAATATTTCCTCAGGAATGATAGATCATTAAAAATGGATGAGAGTGTGTGTTTGTCTTTGTGTAGCTGTGTGTGTGTGTGTGTGTGTGTGCGTGCTCTGTTTAACATTCCCAGCAGCTCCTCCTCCTCAGACAGCACGAAGACAGAAAAAGATCCACAGCACCAAACCTGCTGCTTCTTTGTTTGTTTGTCGTCACTCACCGCCATCACACACACACACATGCACACGCACACACATGCACACACACACACACACGCATACACACACACATACACATACACACCTGTACATGCACACACGCACATGCACACACACACACACACACAGGGACAGAGATTGACCGCCTCGACTCTGACAAACACGGCGAGTAAACATCCTCCACTTCCTTCAGTCTGTCCTGGAGAATAAATAACAGACAGTAAACAGGTTGGACAGGAAACTACAAGACAGCTGACAGGAAGTCAGAATAATACGTATATATACTGTCTGTAGCTGTCTGTCTGTGCCTGACTGTCTGTCTGTAGATGTCTGTCTGTAGCTGTCTGTCTGTGCCTGACTGTCTGTAGCTGTCTGTCTGTCTGTGCCTGACTGTCTGTAGCTGCCTGTCTGTCTGTGCCTGTCTGTCTGTAGCTGCCTGTCTGTGCCTGACTGTCCTTCTGCTTCCTCCACAGCTGATAAGGAGAAACTGGGGAAGAAAGACGACAGCAGTCCTTTCAAAGTAAACGTCTTGGGTAAGGAAGCTGTTTGGGGCCAAAAGAGACGTCTTGTGTGTTTTGCAGTTTTGTCCATCAGAATCAAAATCACTGTTTATGGAGACACTGAAAACAGGTCGTGTTGACTGACAGCAAGATCCTCCATCAGTTCACACGTGCTTCAACTCACCTGAGTGGGCATCGCTGTGACTGCTTCTACTCCACTACATCCCATAATAACATAAAACAGAAAGTAGCACCGGAGCTGAGAGACGCAAGTCAGTCTCAAGTCGTTGCACTCAAGTCCCGAGTCAAGACAGACGAGTCCCGAGTCAAGACAGACGAGTCCCGACGACTCAAGACAGACGAGTCCCGACTCAAGACAGACAGACAGCTACAGACAGACGAGTGTGAGTCCACCGGTTCACCTGCCTCTGAACCTGCTGAGGAGCAGAAACCTGATGAGACACAATAAAGTCCTCAGGAGGGAGAATCTAAGCCTCACAGCTCTGCTGCTGCTGCTGAACATGATGCGAGTAAACTGCTATTTCAGAGCAAACACACAGATTAGTGGAGCAGAACGAGGACGTTACCGCCCCAGTGTCGAGTCTGGAGATCAAAGAGGAGATGAAACAGAATCCAGAAGGCTTATTATCTGCAGCTCGCTCTGTGCACTGATATCAACCAGCGAACCGTCTCGGGGGGAATCATTCCTCCACTCTGTGTTTCAACTTGGGCTCAGGGACGGACGGACGGACATTTGGAGGATCGGATTAAACCGCCGCATTGTCAACATCCGACACAGTGAAGGACACGGCAGCACGTCTGATACTGTGGGACACGAGAGCTGCAAGACGTCTGTTTATCTGAGCTCTGCAGCGTTTCCCCCTCTGGTTCTTCCAGGTGACGCCGAGGACCTTCGCCGAGTAAACGTCGTCCTTCAGACTCAATAAGAAGTGAATAAAACTGTGTAAATCTCGTTGAAGAGGTGCAGCTCAAAACATCCGGATCGTCATCTTCAGTAGGATGAAGATTAAACAAAGCAGACGGCGTTCGAGCTGCTGCTGCAGGTGCATGTTTGTTACCTCTGGACTGAACCACGCTAGCAGTTTCCCCCTGTTTCCAGTCTTTATGCTAAGCTAAGCTAACCAGCTGCCGGCTGGCTGTAGCTTCATATTCTGACCTCCAGCACAGCTTCAGGGTCATCTCGTCTCTCCCCCTTTACTATAAAAATAACAATTAGGTTTTGAAGTATACGTTATTCAAAATATGATATGTTTCATAATGTAATATTGGACACTTTGAAGTTTCATATCTAGACTTGTAAAGATATTCAACGTGTTATTCGTCACAATGACGCCAGTATATGAAAAGTCTCTGACAGCTGATGACACCTCGTGACTAATGTGAGGTGATTTCAAAACTAAACAGTGCAAGAATAATCAGACTGTGGATAATATAAACAAATGCAGATTGTGCATTAATATATATATAATTATAAAAGCTTTGATTAAAGCTGCGGACGGCGTGGCGTCGACCAGGACGAGCTGCAGCTCCGTGTTGTTTGGTTCTGTGCGTCGCTGCAGGACGTTCAGCACAAGTTGGGATTTCAGCATCTGAAGGGACGTGCACGCGCTCCTGCATTTGTACAGCAGCCAATAGGAGCCTGCCGTCTCTCTGAACTGACCTGTGATTGGCCCAAAGCCTCCCCAGACGGAGGACTTGAATCACATGCCGCCTTTAAACAGCGCTGCACGTGTTCTCCTGTCACTTCTGCAGATGTTGTTATTGACGTGTTTGACGAGTTATAGTGAAGAGACGGCTGTTTAATGTATCTTATCATATTGATTGTGTTTCTTAATATATCACCATGTTGTTACTGTAAAATGTGTGTGTGTGTGTGTGTGTGTATGTGTGTGCTATATGCACACACACATTTATATTTTGTACAGTACAAACGTGTTGGGCAACACTACTGAACTATGAATCACTCATATATTTATATAACGTCTCCCAGAGAGCTCCCGTCTCTTTCTGCTGTAATGTCTTCAGACGTATTTAGATGTTTAATTGTGTAAATAACAGAACAATGGGGGCTGCAGACGTGAATACAACTGTGCGGGATCTGATCCTCCGCTACTTGCAGCTCACGCTTGTGTCTTGTGTCTTTTCCCCTTCGACCCGTCCAGAGACCACAGGTCTGGACCACGGCGACGGTTTCTACGCCGGGATGCCGATCCCCTGCGCTGACGGCCACGCCGGCTTCTGTGTTCACGGGAAGTGTGAGATCAAATACAACATGCAGGTCTGCAGGTCTGTGCCCACCTAATGATGCTGCTTCACTTCCTGTCCTGCTGAGAACACCCTCCTCTTCTTAAACTAAATACACCCTTTGAACCATACTTAACCTGTGTGTGTGTGTGTGTGTGTGTGTGTGTGTGTGTGTGTGTGTGTGTGTGTGTGTGTGTGTGTGTGTGTGTGTGTGTGTGTGTCAGGTGTGATGCAGGATACAAAGGTCCTCAGTGTAACGAGTCTCAGGACTTCAACATCCTGTACGTGGTTCCCAGTGGACAGAAGCTCCACTACGTCCTCATCGCCGCCATCATCGGCGCCGTGCAGATCGCCATCATCGTCGCCGTGGTGATGTGCATCACGAGGTAAGAGTGCGTCCGTTTACACATTCATTTCAATTGGATCTGATGTATTTTCAGGTGCATTTGAGATAAATTAATGCATTGTATTATATTTAGAGGTTTTAATGGGTTCATTTTTAAATTAAGGAGTTAACCAAAGGATTAATAAATGGATTAAAATATCTTAAAGAGATTTTTTTTTTATCAAAAGGGGTTGAAAGTATAAAAAATGTATGCATAAATTTGGTGGGGGGGCTTAAGTGGTGCAAATTACGCCTTTAAAAAACATTAATATTCATTAATATGTTCATTAATTATCTCTTTGAAACCCCATCAACATACTTTAATTATTTCATTATAAATAGATTAATGGATTTTAAATATTTGAGTGCGTCGTCGTTTGTATTCCTACAGAATTTATGTGAAATTTCACTTTAACAGAAAAGAAAGAAAGAACCATAAATAAAAGAAAACATGGTTAAAGTTACGTATGTTTGAACAAAACTCTGAATATTAGAAAGGAAATGTATGATTATTGATAATTAATCATTAATAATTGATTTAAACGTGCTTCTGTAGAAACGGGCACGAGAGTTTTAATTGTTAATCCCTTTGAACGTGGAACGTTTGTTACAACAAGATGTTCGTTCACGATGTTACGACATATTTGTGTTGTTATAAGGTGTAAATATCTTGTTACAACAATAAACATATAAATGTTTGTATGTTTGTATGTGCATGATAAAGAAATGATTAACCTTATTAATCTTTGTATCCTGTTAATAAATGAATAATTATTATTTTCAAAAACCTTAATAAAGTAATTAAATGACAGAATGGGTAAGTTAGTACAATGTAATGCGATTATTAGAAACTCATTAATGTTCTTCAGTCTGTAAATTAACAAGTGCTATAAATATCTTATAATACATGTTTATGATGCTATTATTAACACAGTATTAATGTTAAGAAGCATCTTAGTTTATTCTCATTCAACATGTTAGAAACATGGAAAGAAATCTGTTACACAGGTACAGAAAAAATACAGTCTACAAGCTAAAATGGATCTTTAATAAATAATTAAATAGTTAATCTGAATAAAACCAAGTTAAAAAACATTTATCTCTGACCTCACACATATTACACGCACCTTTAATATAAAGCGCCACCATTTTGGGTTTTTGTTGATGTTTTAAACATTTCTTCTCACTGCAGCGGGTTACCTAACGTAAATTGATCTCTCTCTTTTTTAGGAAATGCCCGAAAAACAACAGGGGTCGCCGACAAAAACAAAACCTGGGACACTTTTCGTCGGACACTAACTCCAGGATGGTATAGTGTTCCTCTGGGTTCTTTTTGATAGGTTCTTTCTTACGGCGCCGGAATACCATTTTTTTAACGGTAGAAGTGTGTTATTACATTTAGTTTGTTCTCCTGGTAAAACTGTCAAAAAAGAAAAAATTCAAAAAGAAAAGAAGAAGAATGAGAATATTTATTTGAGGGGCCTTATTTTTCTCTCCTTTTAGTTTTTGGATGGAATCGATTGATTGACCTGGATTTTTCTTTCCAAGGAGCCGAATCGTCGCGCGACGTCGTCTTATAATGACTTCCCCATGCTTCAGTAGAGGTTCTGTTGAGCGCTTCATGAACACGGTACCTGTAGGAACCTGGCTAACGTCGGCCCCTCTGGCATGTGCTGTTTATTGAGAAGCATTACTTTTCACTAATAATGTGCAGCTGATCACCAAATGCAGTTTGTTCTTGTTTTGTAGGAGGTGAGTGAGGGCCAGCCAGTGATATAGATATGTTTAAACCTATTATTTGGTATGAAAGTCCATGTAAAGACTTCACTGTGTTCAAACAAGCTAATAATTTATTATTATTATTATTTTTGTTGTACGTTTCTTTGCGGTAGCTTTTACTTACGGTTTTTATGTTAACTTTTATTTGAAGCATTCTCGTTCCTGTATATTCGCATGACTTGTGGAAACTGTGTACTGTGGTGTAGTTTTAACTTTGTAAAAAAAAAAAAAAGAAAAGGCCTCGACGCCTCCTCCGTCTCTGAGATGCGATTGGAAATGGAAATAACCGAACACTCGGACTCTGAGGAGGAAGATGTTCGCTGGAATGTGTCTGCTGTCTTTACTCGCACCAGAAAATAACAAAAAAAGGACACTTGTAGTTCTCGTTGATGGTGGGAAGCGTTGGAGTACGTTCTTCTAAAAGCACTTTTGCTTTGACGAGGAGCAGATTCATGTTGATTTTAACGGGAATGTTTTTGCATCTTTGTCCGGAAATCTGCAGGATTGTAAAGGACCGACTTGGACACGGAGCTCAACTCCAAATGATTTTTTTTATGTAACTGGAAAAAGTCTCGGTTGCTCAGATTGCTGTAATCAAGGCCTTTCTTTGAATGTGAGAGAATAATTGTGTCTTGTTTGTTCTAGTTTTGCATTTGTTCCTCAGCGAGACATTCCCAGCACAGGCGATCCCTTCCAATAGCACTACAGACAATACACAAAATACACAAAACATGCTTTATAGTACAAATATCATGCAGGCCTTGTTCAGACTGCCAGCCCAAAAACCAGATTGATATTAAAAGTCCTGACAGGACAAAGAAACACATGAAATCGGATCCAAGCCACATTTGAAGGTGGGTTGAAAGCGTCTTGGCCCTGACGCTCAAATCGGACACGAAACGAAACACCAACGTCAAATCCAGAGTGACGCCGCACCTGCACACTAGACAAAACTTAGCCGACTTGACAGAGCGATTGTTTCCACGTTGGTGACGTCTGGACTCACAGAAGCCGATCTGATCACTTGCAGACAGTCTGTCTTAAAGATCCCATCTGATTTGCCTGCAGCCTGAACGAAGCCTCAAAGACCCTGTTTCCTTCTGGTAATAACACGTGATCAGTGAAGACGTATGTATGTAGAAAGTCACATGATTTCAGATTCAGTCAAACAATCTTAACAGAATGTCAACAGCAACTTTACACCCAATGAATGACAATGTCCCTTTGTGTCCCCGAGTTCACTGTTGTTATATTCTGTATGTCAAGTCCCATAATTTCAATGCAAATTGTCTGAAGCCGAATCGTCTTGTCCACTTCCATCGCACCTCCATCGCGCTCTCAAACTGAAATCCTGATCTGCTTTAATGACACATGGTGTTTTACAGCAAATCATTTCTCCTAGTAGCAGCTGTGATCACAAAAACACTTGTTTAAATTAATCTTCCATTCACTACAGATGACGCAGCCATATATTAGTTGGTGATCAGTGTTCAGGAGGTTGGGGAAATCCTTTCTTACTCAGTATTAACATGTGGATGCTTGTATTTTCTGCTACTTTAAAGTCAAATTGATGCAGTATTTTGAGCCGTAATTAAACCTCAATCTCACTTGTTCACGTCATTTTGGAAAATATGAATATATATTCACAGAAACACAACAAAATCTACAAAAATCTGCTGTCAGTCATTTAAAGATGATCTGTTGCAACAACGTAAGCTTTTCTAAAAACGTGGATCTGAATGTTGTTTCCTTTGATGAACACAGTCGAGTGGTATTTTCCAAATCACAACCTTTGATTAACTATGCATTAACTCTACTACCGCAACTTACAGATATAGAATAAAAGCAACTAAAACTGACACCGCAAAAAGAAACTTGAGTAAAAAGAAGGGAAAAGACCTTAAAGAGAGGAATGTGCTTTGAATGAAATTAGTTTGGGGATAATGATTGGGGAAGTTCACACCAGCATTGTAACAGTAAAACGTCTGCACCAAAATCTATTTATTTCAATACAATTGTCAGGATAATTTGGTTAGGTAGTAGCTGCAATTAAACTAAATTCACACTGACCTTTTGTATAGCTCTGATACGCTGAAGCACAACATTGACCAATAGCAAACTGTGTCAACAGCGCTGACCTTTAAGGTAAAGGAGAGCCGAAGAGTCCAAACAGCAGAAGCTATTACATTAGCTGTGTACCAACGGCTAGTTTTATATAAGCATTTCTCGGCTGGAGGTTTAACAGCTCCACGCTACAAATAACTCTTCATTTGTTGTGTTAAATTATTGTTGTTCGGCAACCACACTAGCTAGTTAGCTAGCGTACTACCAGTGAGTAAGCCTGCCAGCTTATAACTGGCTAGAGCTAGCTATCACCCAGGTAGACAACTCTTCATTTGTTGTTTTAACTTATTATTGTTCGGCAACCACACTAGCTAGCTCGCTAGCTAGCTTACTGCCAGTGAGTAAGCATGCCAGCTTATCTTTGGCTAGCGCTAGCAGTTACCCAGGTAGATACCTCTTCAATTGTTGTTAATTTATTATTGTTTGGCAACCACACTAGCTAGCTCGCTAACAAGCTTACTGCCAGTGAGTAAGCATGCCAGCTTATAACTGGCTAGAGCTAGCAATTACCCAGGTAGATAACTCTTCATTTGTTGTGTTAACTTTTTATTGTTTGGCAACCAAACTAGCTAGCTAGCTAGCCTACTGCCAGTGAGTAAGCATGCCAGCTTATAACTGGGTAGCGCTAGCACTTACCCAGGAAAATACCATAATTCTCAGCCACATGGCAGCGACTTAAGATACCTGAGTATCAAACATGAGCTAGCGATATTAGACAACCAATAATAGCGGCAAGTTAAGCTAAGTTTAGCTAACAAGCTAACCAGCGTTTACATCCAAACTTACCAGTTGTATTCTAGGGATTCAAAGTTGATAAGCTAAGGTTATTTAACATTAGTTAGGTTTTAAAAATAAATCAACTGTAATTATTAAGAAATACACTACTTAGCTCACAAGCTAACAAGCTGCAGAACTTTCAACCTCCGGAGAACAATTAGCATTCACAGCGTCATAATAATTCCGTAATCATTTATACTTTCTTGTGCATGGCTAGTAGAGGAAACGTGTCATTTACCTTACTCGATTATTCGGCACGAGGGATTTCAGCTTTTTACTTTGAGGTCCAAATTGCGAGTTCAGGGAGGTTTGTCTTCTCCGTATGTTTATAATTTCTTATTTTTCCGTCACGGGAGTTTTTGTTTTTCTTTAACGTTTTAGTCTACGTCTACAGGTCATAGGTGACCCCCCCCCGCTGAGCAACGTGTTTCTACTTGTTGTCGACCATTGCAGCCGTGACTTCTCTAAATGTGACTAGAATGTGTTTGACATGGTAATATTCTGCATGTAGACTGTGAGAGGCTATTTTTTGGTCTCTGCCAAAATAAAAAAAAGAAATGTTTTGTTTTTTTTAACGTACACCGATGTGTCATTTCTGTTTGTCCTGTGAGGTTTGTGTTTGATTTGACTGCTTTGTCTCCCGACGCTGCTTTCATTTTACAGTGTATTCTACTTCCTGTGACAGATTAATGATGCCTTGTTCACAGAAATCGTGTGTGTGTGTTTTGACTGCAGAAACACAAATTATTGAGGTGACCTGTGTGAACAGTCACAGGAGACTCTTCAGTTCACACATACAAAAGTCTTGTCTTTAGTTTTGGCTCTACAGAGACACTGTGCCCTATTCCATACTAAGTACTCGCATCATGCAGTTTACTACATCTTCTAACGTCGACCGTGAACTGTTTACATGTCATCCATCTGTAACACTGTAAGGGCACGTCATCAGTATCAGTCTCCACCCACCGGTCAGAGAGGCGGGGCTACTGCATTAATTGGCGCTCCTGTCTAATTAAAAAAGAAACAGCTGGAAGCCGGAAGTGGAGCAGAGGTCGCCGCCTCGCCATGTGAAAATAAACCAGCGTGTACGTCGTACATTTCTACAAGGGGCAGGGACTCAGGCACGCTACTCCAGAGTAAATATAGAGTTACACACCGGGGGTGGGGGGGTGTTCAGGGGCTGGAGCAGCTGCAGGCTTCAGTCAAACACATTCGGCAATCACTCCGAAGTACCACACTGTAAAAAAAGAGTTCATTAAACAGTTTTTAGCACTGAGTGTCGCTGCTGCTCAGATAAATAAAGCGAGAAAGAGAAACTAAACTGAAAATGAATCATATTTGCAAGTTATTTAATTTTACAAAGCAGAGAAAGATTCAGAAACATGGGCACTGATGCTAACGATAGCAGCAGTGTCTGTTTCATTCAAAGAATCCCCTACTTTACTGTACATCGAGGATCCCACATGTAATAAAACATCAAAGGGAACTTTATTTAAGTAATTTAAGTGATTATATTAGACGCCAACTTTGGAGAAACAGGGCTAGCCATCTCCTGCTAGCGTTAGCGGTTCAGGTAAAATCGTTAAACTTTGAGTGCAAAGAAACTTCACAGTACGGCGGAGGCTACGATTAAGGTGTGGACCTGCTCTATCACTTGGTTCTGGGACGCACACAAAATGAGGTAAACATGCATCTAATATGTAAGCGGAAACATGACCTTTATCACAAGCTTTGTGAAGGTACATATAAACATACAGACAATCAGAAATGTGTTTGTCCACTTCCTGTTTGGAAGGGGAACTGCTAACTTGGCCGTAATTCTCGCATGAAAAACATTTGCTTTTTGTGATCTGCTTGTATTGCTGCACTTTGTTCACTCTGACTACACCTTAAAGCTCCCCTAGCACCCCCCCACCCCTCCCCTCCCCCGAGACTGCGTGGGAGCAAGTCACGAAAGCTTATCCATGCAGAATTTAGGGGGGCGGCAGCTGTTATTTTTAACACATTGTCATTAATGGATGACAAAGCAAGTTCATGACTTTGTCAAACTGTGAGCAGCAATTAATCACTTCACCGAATGCAGCATATCAACTGAGACACGTACAGTACAGTTCGCACATACGCACAAATCCTCCTGTCTGTTCAGAGGAGCGAGAGTTAAAATGGTCGTCTCTATAAAGAGCTTCAGATCTCAGCCACAGTCAATGTTTGGACTCTGCTGCCCGGGGGAAAGTAAAAAGGGCACTGCTGCGATGTTTAATCCCTGGAAACATTCCAGCTCTGTGTAATCAGACCAGACAACTGTGGCTTCTTTGCTTCTGTGAGCGCAGAGCTGCAGAAGGACTCCTAAGCTGCTGTTGATGTACATGTTTCGCAGCTGCTAGCATGAACATACGTGCACATAACATTTCTGATCAATCTGTGTGGCTCTTAACAAAGCAGAGCAGGACTTGGACGGGGATTTCCATCCTCCTCTGCTTTGCGTCTTCCTAAAATGTCAGAGTGTCGCCTTACAGAGAGTTTTTATTTTTAGCTTGGGGTGGGAGGGGGTTCGTGTGAGCCTTGCCGCTCCCCTCTGAGTTTACCACCTGGCCCACATCCCAAGATGGCTGGTTCCCTTTGGATCCTGAAGCCTTTTTTAAAAGGAGTAGGTGGAGTTTCCCCCCTCTCCTGTCCCCTGACCTGAGTTTGGGTCACAGCGGTTGGGTGTTGCCACTCTCCGGTCTCCCTGCTGGTAACTCCAACGGTCCTGGTCCCCTTCCCCGAACTAAACCACACACCTGCAACCTTTTTAAGCAAGATCTTCCCCAATCGCCGAAACGCTGCAATGGATCAGCAAAAGTATCGCACGGCGGGCGTCCAGGAGAAGCTGGAGATCGTCGGGGTGGAGGACGAGGCCGGGAACCCCATCAGCGCCCTGACCATCCTGTCTCTGCTGGAGCGCGTGGCCGGCATCATCGACAACGTCCAGTCCTGCCAGCAGCGCATGGAGGAGCGGCAGCAGGACCTGGAGAACAACATCAAGACCATCCAGGGCGACGTCCTGAAACTGGCCAAGGACCACACCGACACCAGCGGCACCGTGGACAAGCTCCTGCAGAAGACCCGCAAGGTCAGCGCCAACGTCAAGGAGGTCCGGATGCGCGTCGAGAAGCAAAACGTTCGCGTGAAGAAGGTTGAATCCACGCAGGACGAGCTGCTCACCCGCAACAAGTTCCGCGTCGTCATCTATCAGGTAGGCAGAGCTTGGATCAACGTGTTCAAAATGTTACGAAGGTTTCTATTTCTGTCTTTTCAAATCGCAGAGGTTGCACGATGAACACGCTGTAAGAACTCAGACTGAGGGTCATTTCCAGTGCTGAAACAGTTAATAGTCAATGAATCAATCGGTCAATCGCAGCAAGTTTGTCTACCGATTAATCGCTTAAGTCATTGACCAAGTAAAACTGCATCTGTGAGTCTAAAATGCGAGAATTTGCTTCTGTTGTAAATTGAAAATCTTTGGGTTTGTTCAGATATCGATTAGTTTACACAAAACAGAAGAAAGTGGAATAAATGACAGATACAAGCAAGAAAATCCTTTACAAATATACACTGTGATATACAGCAGCTACTGATGAGGGGCCATGAGGGGCCCCGTGGCTGCTTTTAGGACATTATTATTTTAACAAACTTGAGATTGAACTAGATTGTGTTTAGTGTGATATCCAACATGTGTGTTAAAGCAGAAAAACTCAATTTTATTTGTAATTTGTTTGTGTGTTGCGTGTAAATGACGTCTTCTGGCCCCTAAAAAGTACCAAGTGTGAATATAAACAAGCTTAAAAAGGTCTGAAATCACTGGATTCATTCATAACAAGTGTCATAAGAGAACAAATCAACGTTAAAAGTTCTAGTTTATGAAGAGCTCAGCAGTGAGTTGATCAGATTTGATTGACAGTAGCCAGACAGTGTGATCACTGCAGCTAAATCCTGATTGGTGCATGGAAATACATGACATCATTGCTTGTAACTTTGGCAGGAAGTTGTGTGTTTCAGTCGCTGATTGAGAAAATAGCCCTCGGGGCAGCTCCACTCCGGATTATCACATGGTCCAGGTTTTCCTTTACGAGGAACTGGAGCATAATTAAGTTGAAAAATAAAGTAGATTCGTTCCCTCAGGCGGTACAAACTCTTAGATCTTAACTCAATGAACTCTGACTCAATTCATTAAGCGGCGGGCGCAGCGAGAGGGCGGGTGGGGATGTGGGGAAATGAAGGGTGCTGCGAGTTCAACACTTAAGGGCCCTCGACTCTCAAACACCGGCAATTTATAGAAAAAGCATCCTCGTCACGTCGAGAGGGCGTGCTCTCTAATCTGAAGTGCAAACGACCTTAATCAGGTCGAGTGAAAACAAGATGATTCACTTTGGGAGTCTGAAACACTCCGGCGAACATCCGAGTCGTCTCTTCACATGAAGAACCAGACGCACGATACGTGCTTTAAAAGAGCAAAGAGGAGCGAGAATACTTGGATTGAGGAGGCCGTCGGTGCTTTGTCGTGGCACTAAGTGGGAGTGCTGTGGGTTTTCTGTGGGGGTCAGATGACAGAAGACAGAAAAAGAGGTTTGTCTGAACTCAAGAGGACTTTGAACGGTGATCAGAGACTTCCTGTACGTCGCTGTGAGCAGAAGCAGAGAGCTGCAACTCTCCTCCAACAATCGTGTTTAATCAAATGATCACAATCTAACTGACAAACAGCAAACCTGAGAACGTGTGCTCTCTGGGGCTCATTAGGGGTCAAAATCCTCATTTTGCACAAGTTTTCCAATTAGTTTTTCTATAAAAAACAATCATTTGAGGCAAAGGGTTATTAACTCAAGCGTACAAATAATAATTCAAGTAACTTTTATCATCGATTAATCGTTTTAGTCTTTAAAAAGTCAGAAAAGATGTGAAAAATGCTCAAAGTGACGTCTTCAAACTGCTTCTTTTGTCCAGAACCCACAGACTCTTCATTTACTGTCAGAAACGACCAAAATAAGCTGCAAATATTTCACTGTTTCTCTGGAAAAATTACAGAAATCGAGTCATTGTTGCAACTCTAGAAAATGTAGTATACTGATTTTGTTAAGTGCACACATGAAGACCATAACCTAAAAGAAGGATTCGTAAGAATATCTTAATTTGTCCAATAAAAGATGTTTCTGTAGTGACATACAATGATTTATTGAGCTGTACACATCCAGGTACTCACTATTCAAATAACCTTTATTAATCCTTAATTTACAGCTAAAAACATACCAAACATGTTCATCTAAGTTATGTATTTAAATGGAAAATAACGTTGCAGGTTCCCCTTCGTGTGTGCATTAAAAGGGGGTCATGGGTTCACCCCAAATTTGGTAAAAACCCATTAAAATCTACCAAAACATCCCTGAATTTTAACATTAATTGAAAGATTATGGCACTTTAAAATAAATAAAATATGGATCTCATGTTATTTACTTAATTTTAAAGGATTTTTACTTAAACTGGTCAGTTATTATGTTAAAATACCTTAATATATTGCAATCCAATACTTCAAAACCTTCATTTACATCATTATGAATGGGCAAACTAACAGAATAATTAAGGGGTTAAGTTTCATAGTGACCAGACGCCCTCGTGTTTTGTACTTAAACACTAAAACTTATATTTTTTCCCTGTAAACTTTACTATTTCACATTAAAATGACATTTTTCACTGAGTTTCGCTGTGAAAGCGCGGCCTCGTTAACGCCCGGGCTTCAGAATAGGAACCGGGCCGATGTGTGCCGCTGACAGCTGCTGTGGATCCGTCACTCAGACTCCTATTCTGGGACCGCAGCGTTCAGCCAGCGTTCAGCCAGCAGCCATAAACTGCTGTCCACCAGACACAGCAGCCAATCACAGGGGGGGGGGGCTGCAAGACACCTGAAACTAAACAGCACAACATAATGTAAAGCTACGTCTCCCTCTCCCGCTCTCTCTCTCTCTCTCTCTCTCTCTCTCTCCCTCTCTCTGTCTCTCTCTCTCTCCCTCTCTCCCTCTCTCTCTCCCTCTCTCTCTCTCTCTCTCTCTCTCTCTCTCTCTCTCTCTCTCTCTCTCTCTCTCTCTCTCTCTCCCTCTCTCTGTCTCCCTCTCTCTCTCTCTCTCTCCCTCCCCCTCGCTCTCCCCCTCTCTCTCTCTCTCTCTCTCTCCCTCTCTCCCTCTCCCTCTCTCCCTC
>JAVQJD010006452.1:0-13432 GCA_036023655.1 Nannoperca australis
GGTCTTTGTGTGTGTGGAAGTTGGTCTCGACCGGCTCCATGTGATTGAGTGCCCTGAGATAACTTTGTTATGATATGGCGCTATATAAATAAAATTGAATTGAATTGAATTGAATTGGATCATAATGCACAGCTCAGGCTTTGTTTAAAGGATTTAACGTGAATTAAACAAGTACTTTAAATCGGCTGGTGGAAAGGCAGCATGCATTAGGGTCACTGTATTTGGTCGATGAGTGGTGAGGCTACAAGCTGTCCCCACCAGGCTACTTTAACATTGGATAATTGACAGCACAGATTCTCACGCCCTCGCACTGCCAGGCTTCTGGCCACAATTTAACTTGGGAGATGCTCATTAACATAAGTTGGGAAGGTGCTGTCAGCCAAATGTTCTGCTGTCAAAATTTTTATGTTGATAGATAGATAGATAGATTTTGTATATAAAATATTAACCTGCAAAGTAACCTCCTGTAGTTGTAAAACAAATGGCCTAGTGAAGTAAAAAGTAAATTTTCGTCTGAAAAGTGGTGATGTTGAAAAAGCATGAAATGAAAACATTCAGGATAAGTACCTCAAAATTGTACTTAAATATATTGAGATATACGTATTTGCTTTCTTGCCAAAGGTTTGATGAGAAGATTGATACCACACTCATGCCTGTCTGTTAAGTACAGAGCTTGACCCATGAGGCAATTAGCCTTAGCATAACAGTAAGAAGGGGGAAACAGCTATCCTGGCTCTGTCCAAAGTTCAAAACTTCTAAATATCTACCAGCACATTTAAAGCTCAGTAATTAATGCAATATTTCTTGTTTGTTTAACCCATACACAACTGAAAATTTTAAAATGAGTTCTGATGTAATTATTTCTTTGTGTCAATGGTGATCTCCTCACCTAACTTTCTGCAAGAAAGCAATAAAAGTGTATTTCCACCACCATAGTTAGATAGATAGAAAGACAGATAGCCTAATACAGTCTAATTCTAAAGTGTGAGAGTTCCACCAGACAACTTGGCAAAGGGTCAGTTGTTGACTGTTAGCTAAAACCATGCTAATCTTGTTAGCCGCTGGATGTAGCTATATAGCTCATTTAGCAAATGTTGTCAGTGTGGCCAACACAAATGAGAAATCAGAGCTGGAAAAGTCTCCCAGGTCATGTAGATCATTTGTTATAAGTTAAAGCAACACTGGTCATAAAGTGGTAGATTGGACAAAAACTGTGCGCCGACATTGCAGAACCAATGTTGAGAATGTCTGTGGAAAGGCAAACATGCTAAACCCTTGGCAACAGCGTCATCTGAATGCGTCCATGACGGGAATTTAGCACCGCCGTCATGTTCCGTCAGGTGTGCATCAACCAGTTCATTGTGCCTGACCTGTATAAACGAGCACATGCTGCAGTCAACCAGGAATTATGCACTGTCCGACTGCTGCTCTCCACTAAGTCAAGACTCGCTTTATTTTTACGTTTTCATGGCTGAGTATAAGCAGAAACTGTTGAAGTAAATGTGAAAAGCTTAAACTGCTGGCTCTAAAGCAGGGTTACCAGCTTTGGGAGTTGGGACCTTGTATTGTAAGATGTATATTTAGCTAATTTTATGTAGCTTGACTATGCCACCCTGGGAAATACTCACAATTTCACAATATTAGAACCACACTAAGGGCACACAAGTTGAAATTCATGAAGTCAAAGACGTGTTGTTTCCACTATCACCACCACCGTTTATTAAACGCTTTTCTTTTAATTGACGGATAATAAAGACATCAGTCATGAAGGTTCAAATGTAATTAAAACATCAACTAAATAGCAAGAAGCAGAAATAAACAAAAATAAACGAAAGAACACAATAACCTATACTACTCCCCACACATAGCCAATACATGAACACACACACAAATGAACACATGAACACACACTGGCTTTCTGTGCTCCAGTGCAGGGTTTTCTGCCAGAACAGCTGTCCAATCAACACGACGATAAGCATTGTGCACATGCCGCGACCAAACAGTCATTTTAGAGCCTATACTCACATAATGGGGGTCACAGTACGTAACCAATGTTACGTACGCTCGCCTGTTCATCTCTGTTGCTGTTGCAGTGTTTTGGCGTGAGAATTGTTTGGGCAGTGTGAGACTGAATGTGAAAGCGTGTGTTTCACGCCAGGAGCGTGAGAGTTAACAACACTGCTCTAAGGTCAATTTAATTTAACTACCACCAATACTGTAAGCTGCTCCTTGTTTACATGGACACGTTTTATTGCTTTACTTTTATCATTGTGAATATTTAGGTTTGTCTTTTTTAATAATGATGGATTATTAGTGATATATTGACATTGATTTTTTTTTCTCTTCTAATGACTACATGCCAAAGTTTAAGTGATTTTTAATAATGCACACAGTGCCACCATTTCTTTTTATACATAGCTATAAACAATAAACTTCGCCTTAATCCAGTTCCTATTCCATCCATTCAATCATTGTCATCTTGTACCAGTCTTGGGCAACATCGTCTCACTGAAACAGCTAATAGTCAGTGAAATGTGAATGGTGTGTGTGCATGTGTGTAAGAGACAGACAGAGAGAACAAATGTGACCCTCCCTTTTCTTACCGCCAACCACGCCACGAGCCCAAGTCCGTTGCTATAGCACCGTGAAATGAAGAAAGTTTGACAAGGCTGCCATACATTTTTAAACCACTTATTGGCATTGCCTCAAAGGTAGCACCTCCCGCTGCCCTCCCCTTCAGCTGCTGTACAGCCACATCAGTGTCAGGCCCCGGGTCCCTGGAGGAGGGCTGCCGCGGCGGGCCGGCTGGGACTCGGGAGCCTAATTGGGGCCCGAGGAAGCCTCACTCTGCTTGCTACAGCTGTGCTGCCGCTGGCTGACGGTAGGATCAAAACCCGGTGACTAGCCAGGGGTCAAAGGTTGCCTGGTGGCTGCTCAGCATGCAGGGCCAGAGGAGGACTCCGCTGTGACGGCAGGAGGATCAGGCAGTCTGCATGAACTCTGACTGAAGCCCTCAGCTGCTCAGTCTGTCTCTGCCTCTGACAGGAACACACAAAGATAAATGGTGCTGATGTATGTTTGAAGTTTGAAACTAATGCTTGTTGACTCATTGACTCAAAAACCGCTCTAATAATGCTTCTACCTAATCTGCTCATGACATTCTCTTGTATGCTTTTCAGAAAATCTCAAATACCTGTTAAACTTTAGTTAAATACACTGAAGGTTCATTGGAAGATTTTTGCTTTTCACAATTCAACTCGTGTTTTGTTTTGTTTTTGTTAGCAAGCATTCTCATTTCAAATTCGGGGTTTCTTGACAAGGTGAGCCATGTTACATAACAATATTCAACAGACTGGTTTTTGCTTTTTTTCCCTGTGCTTTGCTCTAAGTGGGATGCTGAGGATGTTAGCATAGGAAGTGTTGAGTGTGGCCAGGAGCGGAGTGGCTCTGGCCCTAAGAAGGAACAAAGCAGAGTGGGGCCAACCTCAGCCTGGATAAGGTCACTGAGAAGGCCTTATGGCTGCTAGTTAGACAAACAGCCTCAGAACCCCAAAACTAAATACTATGAACGAAGAACAATGGAGAGAAGTAAGAGCAGAGATTCCTCAACTTGAAACGACAACCAGGTGGAACTGTTACTGAAAGACGTATTGTAATTGGTTGTCCATGTTAAATTTGCTGGTAGTCAATGCTGATGTTGCTTGTTTTCATCTGGGAAAGGGTCACGTGATACATCATCATGTTGTACGATAAGACCCAGTCTTCTGCGTCATCGTTTTACAACATCTCTGTTTCTGCCCGTCCTCACTAAAACGCAAGTTTTTGGAGTTGGGGCCAACAGCGTTTTCAGTTTTATGGGTTCAAAAATGCTGGAGTAAAGTGAATACAAAAACGTATTAGTGTGGTTGTAGCCTGAGACGACCCCTGCGGAGACCGGCCCTTCAAAGCAAAAAGCACACAAACAAAGCTGCACTGTGTAAAATTAAAGGTGTATGGGAATATCAGCTTTGGTATTACCAGAATGTGAGCTTCAAAATGATTTTGACAGCCTGGGAAATCTTTAGCATTTAAGGAGAATATTTACTTAAACATGTCCTTGTATCTTAGAACTACATGATGTGGTTTTATAAACCATTTATTTATTGTTAATATACTGTATGAATGACACATAGAGGCGTTACCGTAAAGTGCCATAAAATACGATACAAACCCATGGTTCCTGTTGTATTGATTATTGGGTTTACAGATAATGCATGTGCTGGATCAATATAGACCAGTGATTACATTCATCATAATCCTGTTCACCTTTCAGAAAGAAAAATCTGTTGTCGTTCAGGACAGTCATACAGTTACTGGGAAACATTTGTCTTTGTAAACGACATGGATTCACTCAAACCAACAATCAATAGAAAAAAATTAAGCTGAAAAAGATGTTTAAGGCAGACTCAAATTAATTTATTGTCATGCTTAACACTCAGTGGGTTTTCATGGAGTCAGTTAAGCCTTTCACTTACAGTGCATGATTATTGCATTCACTTCATGCAAGAGAGGGGGGATGATTTATTTTAGTTTATTCAAATAAACAGTGTCAGTGCAGCGGTCTATGACAAACACTCAATTGAATAGCTATTGTGATAAACAAGTTACTGCTCAGACACCTTTTTTTCAAAATGAGGCTGGGAAAACAAATATCAAGTGTTGCGGTGACTTCATTTCCATAGCAAAGGTATGAATGAACTTGGCGTAACCCCGACGACAGCTGCTTTCTCACTCCATTCTTTTCATGTGGAGGGAATATATCAGCCTAAATGCTGAAATTATCAGGCAAATGGTCTATATTCACATACTGTAATTACATCTACTGTATATGCGGTTCTCATACAGTATGTCAATAACAAATACATCAATGTGATGTTTATATTAGTCTGGGTGTATCAATAATATAATTATATCCTGTGAAAAAGAACATAAACTATGCCCTCAGAAGACATCCCACTCTGCTGTGAATCCTCTGTCATTTACATATTTCCCATTTATTTCCCACACCATTCCCAATTACGGGTAACACTTCTCCTGACCTGTAGGCAAAGTCCTTAAATGTTAGAAAAAAATCCCAAATGCTCCTTTAATCTTTACTTTTTTTTTTTTTGGTAAATGAAATCTTGGCCAAAATAAATCAGGGATTAAAGCAGGAAACAAGAATTTTGCTGTGGGATGTTATCAACTCACTGTGAAACAAGATTCATTCCCTCCTGATAGAGAAAAACAGGTTTTTCATCCCACCTCAGTTTTATACAGGGGCAGAAGCTAGAGTATGTTTGTTAACATATTTTTTTACAAACTTTATTGTTGTGTATTGTGTAATACAACAATTTCCAGATGGTGAGAAATGCTACCATTGGATTTTGGTCTAGATACTTTGCATCACTGATTGATGCAATTTCTGGGGATTTTGTTGCATACATTTTAACTCTTATTTTATCACATTTCTTTCAAATTTCCATCATGAAAACCTTGTTTCTGATGTACTGACTAAACTTAGGTTACCAACTTAGGTTAACTTTTCACCAGACAAGAACATCTTGGACTATACTGCAAAATATTGGTTGGTTCATTACAACTTTTCCAGTGTTTTTAGGAAAAGATTGTGATTATGGCAAATAATCTATAATAATGGTTGGGTCAAGTGACTATTGGTCAAAGACACAGTAAGATAAAAAAAAAAAAGAATTATAATCCTGTATTCCAGTGTTAATTATCTCAATAACTCAAATTATAACTCAAATATTTAAATGACTCATCTTGAGCTCTGGGTCGTATACATACATTGATCCATTCCAATTTGATTTGGGTCAAATACTTCCCGTCATATAATATACTGCCCTCTGTAGAGTGACATCATGAGTCAGAGGGTGTGTGTGTGTTTGGATATCAGCTGGAAACATTTTGTTTTACAAATCTGTGATGTCATCAAAATGAAAAGTCTAAGGTGCTGAGCGGGAACTCGCAGTGGGAGAAACACTACTGCTGATATTCAGTGGGCTGCATACCCCGAAAGTAAACCCGGAAGCTAGAAACCTTTTTTGCCGTATGCGCCGGGAGAGCAATTCTAATTGGAGTGAATAGGCGCCATCTTTGGGTCTTATAATTCATCCATGGCTACAACCCAATGCACCTCTCTCACTCCCACCCTTACTTTTCTTTAGCGGCATAAAAGGCACTTTTTAAAGGGCATTGGCACTGAATGTTGGCCTTGGATGTAAATCAGCAGGTATAGAATTGTCCAATATGGATACAAGACTTAAATTATTGGATGTGGCCTCAAAAAGCAATGAATCCATGACTAAATCCAGCGTGAAGTATTGGCCCAATGTCTGTATTCAAATAAGTTATCCTTTTTATTCATTCTCAACTTTTTCCTATCACACATTCTTTGTCTTTCATATTTACTATGCTCCTAACAGTAAAAGCACAATTTATACAAAACACCTACAGACAAATCCACTTCAACGGCAGCAAGGGCTTAACGGTAGAGCAAGCAGACATCTGAGAGGAGACATTATCATCCCGGAGGACGAAAATGCTATTATAAACTGATTAGGTGGAGGAGAGCTGGATGGAAATCACTCTTGAATCTTTTTTTAACCATTAATTAGTGGTTCTGTCACTGCGGTTCATTCTGCGGGGATGACTAATGTGTAGAGCTCCCCCACTGCTCTTCATGACCAGTTGGTACATTGCTGTCACATTTGCATATGTAGCTCTGACAGCAAAGAAAAATCCCATTGCCTATTAATGTAGCTGGTTGTGTGCGCAGCCTGTGTGTTTTAGTACAGACTTTGCAGTTCTCTCTCGAAACAAGATGACATGAAAGCAACAGGATAGCTGCCTTACATCAGTAATTGGTTGACTGGAAAATGACTTGCAAACGTAACAGTGCCGACGCACCTCCACTGTTACACTGAGACATAAGACATGTTACACTGAGCCAAGTGTATCAAACTCTAGATTTAATTTAAGGTCAGACACAATCTGTTTCTTATCCTTTCTGACAAATAAACATTTCCCTCTGGACCCCATCAGATAACTTACAAACCTGACAGGGTTTGCAAAATGGTGCGTTACAGGCAGAGACCCCATGAAAACATCACTGCACCACAAACTCTGCTGTCCAGATATCTGATGTAGAATTGTTTCATGCAAGTTCCATAGACTCTTGATTCATTTTTTGCCTGCAATGTGTTTTAATTAACCTTAGCTTGAATTTGCTTTAAGACCCCCTTAACTCAAAAATCTCTTTGTTTTCTCTGATGAAGTTAAGTATAAAATATGTCCAGTTTTAACTTTACCTTAACCTTTCATTTTTATTTTTATTTCTTACATCACTCTGCTAAAGATTGATGGCGTCTCTACACTTGCCTGAAATCTGAGTTGGTGATGGGTAGGATTTATGACATCACAAATGGCAGCCAATAATGGTAATCTATGCAAATACATGTAAATGATACAAAAAGTGATGTAAATACACAGAAAACAGACTTCAGTGAAGTTGGAGCGAAAGCTTGAGAGAAGAGCTGTATAACTTTTAAAAGTGAACATGATAGGATGCAAACCATAGCAGGGCAAGCTATTAACATAGCTACGTGCTCCTGAGAGCAGCAGGCAGCTCGCAGGAAAGGCTTTATCCGCTCAGCTTTCTTGCACTATTTATAAAGGAATTTCATACAGAGACAAAAATGGCTGATTCTAATTACAGACATAGCGTCAACATGCAGTGCAGCCTCTAGCCACAACAGAATTTCACATTTAATGATAAAGTGCATTAAGACCGACACTGTGATAAATATTTATTCTGGAATCGTAGCGAGCTGGAGTCGTATGTATCATAAGAAGCGTAAGTCTCCAAGGAAAGCAGGGACCCAGGGTTTGATACCAGCCTGGCCGTGCCTTCCAACAAACAGGCCACGTTTGTTTGGAAGCTGGTGAAAGTTCTTGTGGCTGTAGCTGTCCACTCCAATGATCTGGTCTAGGCACCTGCAAACTTGTAAGGGGGGTGGCCTAAACCCCCTTGCATATTTTTCTAATTGCACCTTGCATGTTTTACCCTTCCCGTGGAGCTCATCACTGGTGGGTGCACATGGGTTTGGTGACACCATGAGGAGACCATCAGATTGTTAGTATTAGAAGAAGTTGCCAGATGTTGGTCTTGTGTTATTTAGGTGACAATCATTTAACTGTCCAATGGAACAGAAGCTGAGAAGCACAATTTAAGAATTTATTAGGGGAAATTGAAAATGAGGGGATGGGGGGTGGGGGTGGCTGCTAGGTGTGGGTAATTTTCTGAGAGAAGAGAGGAGAGTCAAAGGAGGGGAGGGAGAGGAAGAGTTTATTTCTTCCGTTCACTACAAACATTCAAACTGTTTGAATGTTTGTAGTGAATGTTGCCTGTAGTGAAAAACATACAGAACAAGTTGTTTTGGGGTGTTTTACTGTCTTTCAACTCATTGTTTTGATTTTACGATTGATTTGATTAACTTTACTGCTGTGATTTGCTCTCACCTCTCTCAGCAGCGTCGTTTCAAGTAGCAGGCAGCGGTTTACAGTGAAAAGGCTCTGGGATAAAACCCACTGTACGCCACCTGCCCAGCACCAAACAGCAGACAGACTACATGGTAAACATAGTGGAGCATTTGGCAGCTAAACATCAAGGTATTTCTCAGGAGTTGGTGGAGACCTAAAAAAGAGCTAATAGGAGAGTGAATATTAAACTAGCATTTCTCTCGTGTCTACAAACATGGCTTCAAATGACGTTTATTTTCTTTATTTATCCCCATGGGTTTCACAGCAGTGGAGATAAGTGAGGAACCAAAAAGAATAATCATTCTAATGAAGGTCATAAATAAGTAATACTAAAAGTACTAATACATACATATATATATGCATGGCATCAAAGTGGCATTTAACAGTGTATCGGGTGTATGGCCTAATAGAGTCCAGCTTGTTGCAGTGCCTCCAAGTGGCCAAACATTGTTCAAATATATGTATGTGTATATATGTAATTTTAGTCTATTCCTGTCGTTTATTGAATGTAGTGTAAATCTAGATTAAAATGTAAATTAGGAGTGACCTCTGTGTCAGTTGGATTCCATGTGAAACTACATTTTCCATTTCAGACACAGCTCATTTGTCTGGTGCCTGATCACTGTGACAGCACATCCCAGAGACCCCTGCACATTCACAATTTGTGCTGTCTGTATTGTCTGTGGGGCCTGAACGTCCACTGCACCTGGGACACCTGCGAGCTGCAAGAAGTAGCATCCCTCTCTTCATCCCATGCAGGGACAGCTTTATTAGAAACCAGAGAGCTGTTTAAGTTATGCAGGCCGGCTGCACATCATAGCTAAGACATTCCTGACAACCCGACAAATGAAACCTGAAACCTCACAGTACTGTCTCAACATGCTACCAGCACTAAATCCCAATGACACCTTTGGTTTAATATGTAAGGCATACACTGTAATACATCTGTGATGCTATGGTGGTAAAAGGAGATTTATGACACACAACAAGCTATTATGGAGCTGTATGTGGTGGGGTAATCAGGGGGGGAAATGGGGTGGAAATTCTCTTCTTCATGCCACATTGATTCATCCTTCAGTGAGAGAAACCTCCCCATTATGCACACCTCATCTAAAAGGGCCCTAGGATGATCATTGCGGGCCCACAGTACACTGATCTCAGGTCTGCTGTGAGGTCAACAGAGGTCCTCCCTGCAGCATCTGGACTCTCAGGAGGCTGCCACAACTGCTTGATCCATGGAGTGTTGATAATACCGCTGCATGAGCAAAGAGGGTGAGCTGCAACAGCATGCAGCATGTCTCTGTGAGCAGGGGAAGGGAACTCTGTCTCACAATACAAGGTTTCTGCATCATGTTGTAGTGAATATGAACAATTCTCTTCATAAAAACATTTTTAAAGGGTAATTCCAGTATTTTTTTTAACCTAGGCCCTATGTTTTACATATTTTGGGGTCTAAATGACTAATAGGTACAAAACATTGTACCTATACAATGTTTGTTTTTTTTCTGTCAAGATGGGGTGCTGAGTGTACATTAATGAGAAATAAAATGAACTCATTTGATTTGAGCAAATGGCTGCAATAAAACAAAGAGTGAAAAATTTAAAGGGGTCTGAATACTTTCCGTACCCACTGTATGAAGAACGCGTGCCATTCTAAACAAGTTTATATATAATATATATATATATATATATATATATTTATATATATTTTTATTTTTAATTTTATTTTTTTAATTTTTTTTCTTAGGGTTGTTTGAGCATTTTAATATCTGTGTTTGTGTTATTGGTCTGATACAGATTGTAAAATTAAGTATAAATGCTGGTACATGCCTACAGTAATAATGCTATTATTAATGTATAAATGTAATGTAATACAATTATTTATATATATATATGGTAAACATCACTGTTCGTCTTACTCAGGAGCTGAATTTAGCTCATTCCACTTTTTATTGACTTAATTTGTAAGTATTTCCACCTGATACAGAGAACTGCAGCAGTAAATGCACTTTTCCATCTCACTCAAAAATGTAAGCCCTGTGGTAAAGGCCATTCTCTCTCCTCTCTTTGATTTGACATTTCATTTTATTATTTTTTGCCACTGGGCTTGCTGCACTGTGATGGCAGGGCGACATGGAGGGGTAATACTGGCACAAAGTGGCCCTCGAGTGCATCAATGGCCAAAGCTCAAAGCAGAGCAGCCGCTGCGGTCAAGGTTACAATGCAATGAAAGCCATTTGCCACATATTCCTGCGCTTCAGGCCACTGTGGAACAATTTCAGGGCAGTGCTGCTTTGTCCCAGACCCTCAACATCTCATTTCAATCCTGACTGTGAAACCAGATTGGTGAAAAACTGAAATCCACTGCTAACGCCACAACCTTGCGGGACTAAACCCACAGATTCAGTTGGTGATATCATAATATCGATTTTTTGTCAGACAGTACAGAATGCCTTAGTGTTGAAATTCTGATTAAGACCCTGCGGCTTAATTTGATCTACTGTTTTTTCATCCATCTACTTTGGAGCCATTTACCCCTTCAAAGTTTCTAATTAACTAGATACAGAAGAGAGAAAAAAACTCTTCAAAGTGAGTATCTTTAATTAATGGTGGAGAATTAGGAGAGAGGGATCGGGAGCTTTATTGATCTTTTACCAGTTTTAATTAACTAAGTGAGTTATTTTGGCTGCTGTGTTACACTCCTTAAAGCAGCTTATTTATATAGCATAACACCTGATACAAGTCTTGTTTTGGGGGGTTAATCTCATCTGATGAATTTCAAAAGAATTTTAATTTTCTATTGTGTTCTGTTTTTCTAATTTCTAATATTTACAATGTTTTTTATTATTTTGATCAGAGCTACTGAGATTATGGGTGGGTATGGAACAACAGGGTTATTTGTCAAAGTAAATGCAAAGTGTCTGTTAAACAAATGAAAAATCACATTGTCTGTGCTTCTTATTCCCAGTTTGCAGTACAGAATGCTCTTTTTAGACATCAATGGCAGGTATAATGTTTACCATGTTCACCATAGTTAAGCGTTTTAGCATGTTAACATTTAATTTACCATTAAACACAAAAGTACAGCTGAGGCAGGTTGACACAGCATTAGTTTTGCAGGTATTGTCCAAGTATTGGACACATTTAAGTCTTAACCTGATGATCGCACTATGATAAGTCGGGATCACCAGACGTATTACAATTCATCCCGAGGGGAACAAAAATGTTTGTACCAAATTTCCGGCCTATCCATCCAATAGAGATAACAGAGAACAGTCCGACAGACGCACCAACCCTAGAGCTACGGCGCTAGCATGGCTCAGTAATTTCCTAAAACAGGTGGGCACTTTAGTTTATAGCAAACACACTAAAAAAATGACTAATGATTAATACACATTTGATGCATTGGTGAGTATTTACGGTAAGTACATGTCAAAAAGAGCAACGGTGTGGCTACTGATGTGTTGATACCTGACAGTGTTGGTTAGTAGGATAAATGGATTGTTGGTTTTGGCCTTTTCATTGGATGTGTTGACATTGAGGAAAACGATTAAATAAAGCTTTATCCTATAAATAAATTCATGTTAAACACATCCTCTAGGCACAGTGTCCTATAATATTCTTCAAATTAATATCATATCTGAGTTGAGTGACCATGAAAGGTGGTAATGTGTGATTATCAATAGGTTATTGTCAGCTTTATATATTGCTGTATAGATGACACACAGGATGAAATAGCAATAAGGTGATAAAGAGTAGTTCTGGTGGAGCGAGCTGTTTGAAGCTGGTAAATTTGAGACTGAAATTGCATTTGTGGTCATGTTCATCATGTCACTCCCGCAGAGATTCCCCTCTGTTTTAGGAGCCGGCCTGCTGAGACCTTTTGCTAAACCAGAACCAGATATACAGCTGGACTCGGTGAGGGGTTACTGCCAAGCTGGAGCGAAACCACAGCTGAGAAGTTCATCCTGATCCTCATTTTTGAGGGGTTTGGCAAATAAAAACAAGGGGGTAAACTGTAATTTTGTAGATCAGTCAGGGAATACCAGTAGGAATACCAGTAGGCGTCAGGTCAATAATTTTAAATGAAAATGTTCTGAAAAAAAGAAAGCCAAAAGCTACAAAAAACCTACATGTATTAAGTCCTCCTACTTACATTCACTTCAACTGCAAACAAATGCTAATGTTGCTCTGTAACTGCTGGTTGTGTAAATAAGAAAGTTCACCAAATCAACGTTAAGGTTGATAAAGCTGGTTTTTGCTGCCTCCATGTGGCCCCCCCAAAACGTTATTTCAGATTTAAATAGTTAAATGGTCATACGTACATACACAGACACAATAACACAGAGGCCTACAAATACAATAGAAATTCCAGCTGATTATCTTTAGGAATTTTGTCAATATTGGCCGATTTTGCACCTCGCAATTTACGTCCAATACATATGTTCAGTGCAAGGCAGAGTGGAAGAGTTGAGGTGGAGGTCGCGGTGTTGGTTGGGTGAGTGGCATGTCAGATTTTCAAGCAGGAAACCAGAGTTTGTCTTCCATCACCAGTATTGGTTGGGAAGGTTACTTTTGAAATGTAATAGGTTACAGATTACTAGTTCTCACCACAGATGACTGTCTCCCCCAGTGCAGCCTGACATATTCATGTTGTTATTATTATGAAATAAAGTTATATTCTATATAGAATACGGTTTACACCCAATGATTAACCATGTTAATGTCTGTTATATATTAAATATATTTTGGAGAAGTCAAATCACATCCAGGCCAAACCACTAGTAATATCCTCAGATGTGTCCACTAGGTGGCGCTACGGTTCATTTTGATTTAGTGGAGAAGAAAACGA
>JAVQJD010006462.1:0-25301 GCA_036023655.1 Nannoperca australis
ACATCCGTGTCACCACTCCTTCACACAATCCCTGTAGCGGTGGGTATAATTTAGTTCGGTTTGTTTTGTTTGTGTTTTTTACCCCCCCCCCCCCCCCATCCAAGCAGATGGTGCAAAATACCACGAGGCTGAAGTTGCTCAGAGTCATGATTGAGCCTAATCCAAATCCTTATTTTTGCGGCAGATGCACTTGTTATAGGGCAGTGACCATAAAATATATTGCGCCTATGAGGGAGCGATGCAGGACTGTCCCAGACTGAGATGTTCCAGTCAGTGAGGAGAAGAATAGCAACAAATGCACTGCAGGTGCCATTACAATGCTTTGTAATAGATTGGTAGGTGTCATTGTAACCGATAGGGTGAGGTCTCAGGTCCAATTAGTCCTCAACACCACTGTAGATGATTAAAACAGTGACAAATCCCGCTGGTGCTGGGTCTGTTGTGTGACACACGTCTGGTCCACTGCGGGCATTTGTTATGGGCTCTCATGTGGCTGTCAGAGCATCCAGCCGGAGCACTCTACATGGCTGTACGCACAGGCTGCATGTGTCTCCCGGGACTCCCGTCCCGTCTCACACAGCAGCTATGATACAATACATTTAAATCACGGTCTGTTCAGAGAAAATAAGCAGAATTCTGTGACGCACGAGGGTCAACGGCGCACGGGAGGATTTCATGAGATATTACTGCGTGGGCAAAAAGTGACAGCGAGGCTGCGCCTTTTACTTTTGTTTCCATTTTTAAAAAAGGGATTGTAGGGTCTTTCCAGCTTACCCCGTCTTAGGCAACACAATGACTCATACCCAGATGTAGCCCAGACTTGCGCAAACGGCTTTGACTCTAATTACCCAGCGGTGAATACTAACCACGGTCCGCAGAAAGATTGTCAACTTGAATTGGCTATCTGCACGTGTTTTTGTCCCGCGGTGTGCTCCTCCTTCCCCGCCCCCCGCCTGACATGTCAGAACAGACCCGGCGCCTTTTTAAGCGTCATTTAGCTTCTTCTCAGAAGACTTAGGCAAACTTGCAGGGGAAAGCCACACCGAGACGGCTTAACACTCTTCTCATTCACATCACACTCACTCACTCACTCACTCACTCACTCACTCTCTCGTTCGTGCCTTACCAGTGCGCACCAAGCAGGCGGCTGTGATGATGATGAGAGGGACGCAGTAGTTCCACACGGTCGCGAAAGCCATTGCTGTCGCCGATATTCCCTCCCCCCGGTCTCTTGCTCAGTATTCCTCTTCCTTGGAGAAATCAGTTTGACATGAACCCGCAGGTTCACTCTCCGACAGCGCCTTCAGCGTCTGCGCGCGCGCGCGTGTGGGTGTGTGTGTCAGTGTCAGCGCGCGTGCGTCTTGTGCGTGAACGAGAGTGGATTTTATCAAGCGCTCAGTGCGTAACGGCAGGTCTTCACATAGTAATGCTCCCTCCCTCACACACACACACACACACCACTTTCTCTCCCTCCGAATGCCTGAATATGATGGCTTAGCCGTTTTTTCTTGGTTACTTTACATTGTTAATGTATTTAAAAGCTTGCCAGAGGGGCGGGCCCGTGTGTGCTTCTGACCAATTGCAAGGGAGCAGGAGCAGGAGCAGGTGGAGGGGGTGTGCGGATAAGACAGAGGGGTTGGGCTTTAAAAAGAAATAGGCTATGCAGGAGGAGAGCAGCGGAGGGAAGAAGGGCTGCACCTTCCAATTAATTGAAATCAATTCGCTCTAAATGTGATTGATAACCAGCATTCATTTTCCGACGCAAATAACCAATTCGCTTCAAATCCAGTGCCACGGATGACAGGGACGTGTGGCACGATGATTAAGGTGACGCTAAATATAACAAATGTTTATTGTTTGAAGAGACAATGATGTTGCGATCATTTATGGTATTCGGAAAAGAATTATGCAGATTAATCAATAGGTCACGTGTATTACGTGTGCTGGTTCATTTGCATGTCAGTAATCAGATGGGCTCACCTTTTTTCACATTCAAAGGTGGACATGTTGGCAAACAGAAGAATGTATTATTATATTACTATAGGATGTTTTTTTCCCCTCATATTAATCAGAAAAGAAAAGCTGGAGGAAAGGTTAAATTGACACATCGCCAAATCTGAATATGTGAAGCAGTCTTTGGGTGTTTGGAGATCAGGGGACATTCTGTTGCAGAAGCTGCTTTGTCTGCAAAATGTGCACAGGACTCATCAAGGAGAGCAGGGAGCCGACCTGCGTGTATTTGGTTAAATTACCGTTCACAATGGCGGTAATGGCCTGGAAAGAAAACTTGTGCACCGGACTAGCCAGTGTTTCTGCTCATCTGTAGTCAGGGCCTATTAGGTCCCGCTAAAGGGGCTCTTTAACTTTACCCTCATGCTGTGACCACTGTTTGCTCATAATTGTGTTTTCCAGTCAGAGAGCGCTGCTCCATTATGAAAATTGTTTCTCTTTCCACATCTCCCCCCCCCCACCCCCCCTCCCCTTATCTAGTGTTATACCATGGGCTTGTAGCCTCCAAGGCTTGAAGGAATCTTTTAGAAACTGTATCTTTGGCGCCCTCTTCAGGTAACATTGGAAATAGCACGTCATGGGTTTCAAATCTGCTTTGGTCTCTCTCTCATCTGTCACAAATCTTCCAGACACTTTGGTCAGTTTCGTCTCAAACAGTCTGAAAGGTTCAAACAGGCAGCAAAGCATCAAAGCAGTCGATTAGCATTAATATTCATATTTCTACCCTTGACTTCCATAAAGTTCCTTTGAACTCGTGCCTCATATCTGACCTCGACTTGCGGATTTGTGTGAAATCTTAAAGTCTCAGCTTCGGGCTCTCTCCGCTTACTGATTTTCTTTCTCGACACAAGTTTTAAGCTTGTTGTTTTGGCGAGGATGATAACTGCCCCACTAATTCCCCAATTCCCACCCCATCCCATTTTTCCCTGTCAGCCTCTCCGCAAGTGTTTGTTCCCCCGGTTGGCAGGGAGTCTGTGGCAGCAGCTTCCCTGCACCAGATGGGGCATTGTCATGAAGTAATGAGGGGAAAACACCTGCTTCTCCGGCGAACTCCACTCGTTCATTTTCAGCCATTTGACACAACATATGCAGGATGCACATACAAAACCAAGTGACCGTGACGAGAACAGCAGTGGGCGATGGCATGCAGTTACAAATGCCTAGCACTTTGGTGCGTTAACCAATGAGGTGTCACGTCTGGTATAACTCACCTTTACATGTAGTGTACTCAGGGTTGCTGGGAGGTTTGCCTACCTGACTAACTGTTCACACTAGTGATGAGCTGCCAGACGTTAACGTCACAGATCTGCATCCTCGTCCTGTCAGAACCCCGCCTGCACCACACAGAACATTATGGCTGCTCTGTATTCTCTGCACACACGCTGCTTCGCCCTAAGCTGTTGTCCAGTGGTTTATCCATGAGGCACTATCAAGGTCAAAATGTCACTGTAAACTACACTTCTCTCCCTCCCAACCAGAGCCTTGAATAACCTCGAGGACATCTCCACTGTGTGAAATTCCTGATACATAATCTTGTCTTTTCTGGCCAACCGGTTAAAACCCCAGGACCAAAACCCACCAGAGAGCACACAGCTTTTCACTCATGACTGACTCAAAGGCCAAAACCAAATGGTGCTCACTGGCATTTCACATGCAGGAGGGCATTTTAAATTTACAACATTGTATTTTTTATTCCTTACGCAGCGCATTTTCTTTAAAGACTTTCTGTTTTAGTTACAGTCTCAATTTGTGCTGTCTCTTTATTCCTGGGGTTGACCTAAGACATAAAGTAAGCAGAAGTTTGTGGAGTTGGGGGAAAAAAATACAAGGAGTCTGTGAAATGCTCGACAAAGGATGGCTGCAGCAGAGGCGAGCTGTACAGGGGGCTTGAATAATCAGTTTAATAACATTATCCTGGCTGTGCTCATGCACCCGTTAATGGGGGTGTCATTGTTAAACTGCCGCTTCGCCCATTATTAACGACGGCCTACGGTCAACCACACAACGATAATAAAACCACATAAAACCCAACATAACTTTAACAGATAAGCGTAATGAAATTCTCTGCATTATGAGCACCGTTATGGTAATAAGCGATGGTGCTGTGGTTCGGCGTTAAGGGTTACAAGGCGACAGAGGAGAAAATTAAAAACATGAAGTTGTAGTCTATGATGGTTATTTCAGGAGGGGGAATCAGAATAGACTAAATCTAATCCATATTGAAGTAGAACTAGCAGTGGCTAACCCTGCCTACTGTTACAATGCATGGGCAAAGTTTCAAGGTTACCCAACTTTACTATTATTCTCACTGTGAGTAAGTGTTAGTGTTTAGTTCTTGCATGTGTTTGTGAGCAGAACTGGCTGAGAATGGGTTTTGTGCTTACAGGCACGGGCATGCACAGGCACAGTACTTTGAGTAAAGGTCATTGCTCCAGAGTAAGGTCTCACAGGCTGAAGGGAAAGGTTGGTAAACAAGCTGAGGCAAGCCTGAGATGGCATTGGATCGAGATGATGTGCGGTCAAGCGAGCATGCATGGCCGGGCATTCACGACCTTGTCAATACTCCCCAAGCTCTATTGTATCTCTAAAATGGAACAAAATCAATGGCACACACAAGGACAGTAAATCATATTTTCTGAAAGCCATTTAATATCAAAGAGATCCAAAGTGCGTTAAGTAAAACATTAGAGTGCAATGTGCTTGAGAGCTGTCACAGTAAAGAGATAATAATAACCTTATAACAGATGCTTTAAGTTGGTTCTGCTTTGAAAAAAAAAAAAAAGGTTGAAAGGGAAACAAACCAACAAAATAAAACTTCGTCCTAAAACCCAAACGGCTCATTCATAATACACAGCTGAGCAATTATGTTTACAACAGAAAGGAGTGAATTGCACGTGGAGTCTTCACAGCGCTTGCAGTACACAAGACTCACCAACGTTTTGTTAAGAATGCAGCTCATTTTCCACGCTGCAGATTAAATGAAGAGAAATTGCCTAACTTTTTGTCTACAATGTATAACTGCAGCATACACGACAAGCAAGCAATCATTTGCCTTTCAGGGTTTTGTTTTTTTTTACACCCAGCTTGTTACTGATTTTGAGTTTGCTCTCCAAATATCCCTCTTTGCCTTTCTCCTTTCCTCCCTCTCTCCTCCCCCAATGTGACCATCTATAACCCTCTACCATCTCCTCCCTCTTTAAGTATCTCCTCTCCCTCATTTTCTGTCCCCCCACTCCATCTTCCCCCCTTCATCCTTCCACCGGCCTGCGTTGTCACACCAGAGGTTGTTTGTCTCCGCAGGTGGAGGGCAGGGACTCCACACTGGTTTTGTAGATGGGCTTTTTCTGAGACCGGTCATCACTGTAGAGAGGTGGGGAACGAAAGACAGAGGAGCATGATTATCAGTATATCGACCTCCCAGTAGGCACTAGAAAAGTATAAGTGAGGAAATTATAGACTAGAAACGAGCAATGGAACCACACCTGGCTGTTGCTATGAAAGTCAATTTTTCTCTCTTTTGCACTCTGTTTCTCTTTGCACATGCTCATATACACATAGCAGCACATGCCAAGCCACACTTGGGAGGATTTAACTTTTTCATCTCCGCCACCACAAAGAAAAATCATGTATGGAAACTCAGCTTTTTGAAAAATGCTTTTTTTCCCAGCCGGTCTAAAAAAAAAAAAAACGTTAATAAGCAGAGCTGCATGGGGTCATGGTGCACACGCAGCATACTGTCAGCGACAGATTGAATGGGTCATCCACTAATGCTCTTTTCATTGTTACAGCCTTATTTACACTTTATTTACCGTCACAGAATTCAACTTGGAGCTTTTAGCCGAGGCTTTTCACAAGCAGTAAGTGTGTGGAAACACTTGGGAGAGGATGAAGCATGAAAGAGGACATGGGCGAGGTCAAGATGGTCAAACCAGCTGAGATAGACTTTAATATTCAGTGTGGATAACACCTTTTGAGACACATATCAGCACACAGGCACTAGTCTGTGTGGGGTTTTCTGCAAGTACACTTGGCATACATAACACACAAGCAAGGTGAAGTATACACCAAGGTGCTCGCTGGCACACACAAAAAAATACACACACTGTAACTGAAATGGCCTTGGTTCTATCACAAGACAGAATGAAATATTGCAGCAATAACCATATCCGTAATATAAAGAAGGGGAAACTGGGCTGAGTTAAGGAAAATGAAAGGTGAGCGTGGATAAAGCGGCGTAAAAAATTCAAACAATCACACAGGCACACACACACACATTCCCCCGCATTCAGAGAGACGTTATCCATCAGATTTTGAGCGTGATTTAAAATGGAGATCACAAGTAAAAAGCAGAGGGATTTCTTATTATGAAAGAGGAGCAGACACAAACAAACGTTTCTTACATGGGTCCCTTGCTGGTCTTGGTCTGCTTGGCCCTGCGGCACAGGAATACAGTCATGGAGAGGACGAACACCAAGAGAGACACCGCCGCCGCCAAGGTCATCAACATGACACGGCCGTTACTAGATTCATACCAGGGGGCATCCTCTGTGGGACAGATCAGTCAGACATGAAGGGAAACATGCATCACACAGACTCTGAAATCAGCAAAACTATGAGCTTCCCGCCTCCAGGCAAAGCTTCTAAAGGCAACCTTCTGTTAGTCTGTAGAAGAAAATAGTGTCTGTCTGTCTGGGGCTCTGATGGCTGTACTTCCGCACTTGTCGCACACAGCACTGATCTTTAAGAAGTTTTGCCTTTTTCAAATTGAAAAGCTTCAAGTATGTGCATACATTTCCAAATTATACATATAATATTTGTGTTCATTTTGTGGACATGTAGTGGAGAAAGTAAAGATGGAAAAATTAAGGGTATGAGGATTTGAGGCAACAACAAACACATGCTTTGCCCGTTCGCATACCCAGTAATTCTGTATATTAAGCGGATTTCTTGGCAGCTGGTGTCACACGGATTTGCACCAGGAATGTTTTGTAAAGGTTTTTTACTGCTATTGTAGTGCAACTTCAAAGCAACAGCAGGGACATGCAACATTTACTTACTCTACTTTCAAGCATGAGCAAACATTGTTCCAGCATCTAGAAATTATTACCTTTATAATTAGTGCATGTTCTTCAGAGAAAATACTTGAGACACTGTGGAGCGCAGTGACCAATGAGTCAATTGCAGAAGTAATAAGATAGCTCTACCATAATAAATAACATGCATTGGCTTAATTGCATTTTTAGAGGTTGCATAATTTCGACGACTGAAATCATAAGGCTTATGAATCCTACTGGGTGAGAGGACGGCGTTTAAAGACTGCGGTGCATTAACACAGTGCAGTCATCTCACAGGTCAGTGATAAAGATGATGAAGACAGATGAAGCGCCGTAAATTGAATTAGCTATCATGTTGTAATGAAATTAGTTCTCCACTTGAATACAATCTTCACGTTTCATGAGAAATAAGACACTTTGTCAGTCACACAAGTTCAGACAAAGAAAAACTGTCGCTCCATATACATCCATCTATAAAAGCTAACAAGCAGGCCTAATCTAGGGTAGCTTATTGTCTTCATGTACTTAATTGTACTGCATGCTAGAAAGGTCCCATGGGTGCCAACCAATCACCCGCTTACAGATTTTAATTTCCAATGGCGCACGAGTATTTCTAACTTCTCTTAAGTCTGTGTCTCTTCACTCTGTGCTCTAGAGTGCATTTATGTTTGACTTGGAGAAAAAAATCAAAGGTCAAGTAAAATCATTGCTTCTATTATACCTATTAATTATCCTCTTATCCTTTAAAGTTGGTCATTGGCTTTTATTTATTATTTAAAATACATTTTGTGCTCTTTTGTGTTTTCATTTGACATTTTAGAGTTGATTTCATTTGGGGCTTCTTTGTCTACCTTTAATGTCAATGTCTTCATATCTCTTTACTCCAGCATCGCAGTAGTGTGCAGATTAATTCATTCTCAACCATGTACTACTTCCTTAGAAGTTTAGGAATTCAAAGGTTTCACTTTTACAAATGAGAACTTCTGCATGTGTTCACGATGACGTCATTGCACCAAAACACCTGACCTTTCTGGTTACATTTGAGTGGCTGACTGAAGAGGGAAATAGAACACAATGTCTCTTTTGATTTTCACATAGGGGATGTTGACAGATGAATTTACCAACAGTTACAAAGAAACCACTTTTTAGAATGAGGAAGCAAGAAACCGCTCAAGACTCGGTCGGTGTAAAGGACACCAGGACTTCTCCAGTCAGATCTAAAGCCTCCTCTTACCAGGCAGCACGGTAATGCTGATGGTGCGTCGCTTGCTGAGTGACTCCACAGAGGGATGCTCGGCCATGCAAGTGTACTTTCCTTCATCCATCACCCCCACCTTCTTCAGCGTCAGCGTAGAGGAGGGCAGGATCCAGTCGTCACCCTGAGAGAGAAAGATGGAGAATTAGAAGTAGAAAAAAAAAGAATTATTGGCTGGATTGTTTGCAGCCCCAAGAGAATCGACCAACTCCTACAAATGAAAATTGTGCTGAGCTGAGAGCACCAGAGAGATGGAGAACAGACGATGCTTGGTGGCGAAAGAGAAAGCCGGAGAGAGAAACACAGACAGAGAGAAAGAAGAAGAAAAGGGTCAGAGAGTGTTATTTTGGCTGATTTGCGTATGATCGAAAGAGGAAAGACGGACAGAGAGGGAACGAAACAGATAACAAGATAGGCGGAAACAGAGAGAATAGCAATGCCAGCGGGACACAGACGGAAATATCTGCTGGCGTGTGGCCCTGAGAGAACAATCCCCAAAGTCCCAAATGAAGTGTATTTACCTGAGCAGTAATCCCAATGAATAAACGCACATCGACACAAGTCAATAACCCAGATAACACCATCATTCGCAAAGAATGATGCCGCAACAACACACTCTTAATACAACACATAATGAGATGGCAAGGGAGCAGGATGAATTGTTGACACAAAAATAGCAGCACTATTATGAGATAGAGCCCGACATGGGAGGAAACAAATAATAGGCCAAACACAAGGATTGGAAAACAAACGAAAGTGGAGGAGGGGGTAAGAAAAAAAAAAAAGACATTACACCATGCAAATGATTTGGCTCCTGGGAGCTGCAGCTCCTGCCAAGAAAGTCCATTTCAATTTGAATGGATCTGAATTAAGAGGATTTCCCATAAAGGCCAGGTCTGGCCAAAGCAGCGTTTTGTATGCAAATCCACTGGCTCCCAAAGCAGTGGCCCGTTTCTGCCTCTGTCCTGCTGTCATTACCGGGGGGCCAATGTGCCCACGGCGGCTGTCTGTCAAAGTGGGCCATTCTGATGCCGCTTTCCACCCCATATCCGTTCCTATCATACATACAGTGTGCACACACCCACAAATGCACTCCCGCAAACATTTTATCTCATCTCATCATTTCCTTGAGTGTGTCATTCCTCTTTTCCAAAGGGCTTGTGACTTATGTAAATGGGGAACGAATAGATCGACATGCGCAAAATGATTCCAGCTCCTTACACTGACGGGCCAGTCAAGATGGCAATAATTAATATCCTTCAACATATTGCAACAAATAATGACAAAAACCTAAAGCACTACATATGTTCATGGGTAGGACAAACAGTATTAGCAGTATAAAATGTCCACTAAATTGGATTTGGACTTGTAAGCCCATTTAAAACCCGGATTAGCAGTGACCCTTTAACAAGCATATTAACCCCGAGCCGACTTATCAAGAAAAATAACAAAAGGGGAAACTTGGCAATTACGCCGGCCTGTTCCCAAGATATCTTCATGGCTGCGTAGCTTCATTACACCTGTTACTTGCTGGTGGCGGTAGTGGTGATTTTGATGACACCTTGAAAGTGTAATACCATTTTCTCACCACAAGGGCAGAGTGCATCTCCCGACTCGCCAACTTCTTGTTTTACATACCTATTGTCGCTATGGCATTTTACACTGGGATGTCTTAATTTCCCTCGGGCGAGGGTTTCTTAGTTCAGCAAAGAGCCCAGTTGAATAATTCAATACTGGTTAACCAAACACTAAAAAAATCATTAGAAATCTATCCACATAATTGTTTTCAGGTTGACTGGCTCTTGTCTAGACCTCATTAAACTATTAATCCGCTGTAAGTGGGCAAGCTGCAATCCCCAGCGAGCGGTGGGCCTAAGCCAACCGGTCCCTTAAATACAGAGCACTTCTTCAGAGGAGGGGATGAAAAGACAACAGGCGAGGGGAAACAAGTGGCTTGAGAAATTCAGGGAGAGGAACAGAAACAGAGTTGTGTTAGAAGAGGAGAGAAAATTAATAGAATGCTTGAGCAAAGCCAAGATAGAAAGAGAGACTTAGAGAGACTGGAACAAAAAATAAAGGGGTCATGTCGAGAGTGGAGGGAGGGAGCAGGACAGAGGCTGACAAGTTTCCAAAAGCATAATGAGGACACTGCCACTGCGCATATTCCTGAGGCTTTCTCACGTCTTTATTCCAGAAGTAGCTCGGCTCCTCTGATGAGCTGGTAGAGCACTTCACCACCACGTCATCTCCGACTCGCACCTTCAGCTCCTGTGGGACACCCAGGTAGCTGGTGTAGCCTTCCCTGGACAGTGACAGCTCCCCCATATCTGCAACGCAGCGGGAATGAGGAAGCATGATCAAGCATAAATGAAGCAAGAAATGCAATGTGCGCGGAAGCTGCCTTTTCAAGAGTCTGGGACGCGACTGAACATATGTCAGCAGCGGCGGCAGCTGGTAAACACTCAGATCTTTTCTTTTTTCTTTTATAGGCTCAAGTATGAATACCTCCCAGGGGTACGGACTGTACCAAGCAATCAATAATAATGATAATAGGCTTCATCTTATCGAAGTCTTTAGAGGGGCAGTGTTGTGAATAATGACTCCTTTTCTCTTCCATCTCAATAGATGGACCACGTCCGTCCAGCTCCTGGCTTCTCTCCCTCTCAGTCTCTTTCAGTCCCTTAGTCCATTCTAATCTTTGCCTCTTATTGATTCCACCCATGAGGCTGAGGAGCCTATCAAACAGCATCACGGTCGATTTGATGGCCACCGAGAAGACAGAGGACGCTGATAATCTGACTGTTTAATGCAACTGTGTATCCTACACTGATAGTTTCAAACTTCAGCCCCACCGGGAGAATGTGTCTTTGTTTGCTTGGGGTGCAGAAATAAATAAAAAAATTGACTGCAGTCAACCTATCATAGGTAACACTGTTTGCACTGGATCTGTACTTTTTGCACTTGTTTGCTGCGCTGCATAGATATGTCTTGTGTTATTAACTATTCATGTGTTTTCCGATCCCTCACTGGGAAGAAAGCTAAGTCCACAGTGTCTGAAAGATTGTCCTTACCTCCTGCTGGTTGGAAATATTAGGAAAATTGCATGGTTTCTCACCTAGACTGTGTACCAGTGTGTTTTTATACTCCTTCTTTGTTATTAACGTCAGTATTCTCAGCTGCGCCACGCATTTACTGATTAGAAAGTCAAACTCTGACTTTCTGCAGAAATCTCTTTGAGCGCAGAAGGACACATGGTTTATTTATCTGGCAAAAGGGAAATATTGTGTCACAGAGGCATTGTTCCACCGACTTTAAGCAGACAGCCCCTGCACAGCTCCTACTCTTATCAACCCAGGCACTCACATTGCACTTTGAAGGCCAGCGTCTGGGAGGAGTTTTCAGGCGCAGTCGCATTCTCGGCATTGGACACGCAGCGGTAGGGCCCTTCGTAGTACCTTCCTACACGGGGGATGAACAGGACAAGACTCTCTGCAGTCCGCTCAATTTGCATCACATAGTAGCACCTAAATCGCTCCCAAACTGGATGCCAGCTCTGCATGTACTGGTAAGGGGGGGGGGGGGGGAGAAAGAAAAGAAAGAAAGTTGTGGTAAACTTTGGAACTAAATATCAGATTCAGGAGTAATTCAAAAGCAACGTGATCGTGTTACATTACTTTGAGGAGCGTTCTGATGGATTCCATTTCATGTGTCACGAGTTTTTGTAAAATTCTCCACTGTGTTAAACCACACAGCAGTCTGCTTTATATGATATTTGCATAGAGCAGTTGACTGCCCATCTTGGGACAGGCATTGCAAATTAGTTTAGACTATAAATGTTACGACATCGTGACAACGTTACGTAAGCATTCTTTTCTTATGTATATAAAAACAACATAATAAAAGAATAAACCTTTTTGTTTCACTATTGCAAGAGTTGTAATAAAACCCTTTGGCCTCTCCTACCAACCCTGCAGTGTTGTACGTAAGCCCACATAATGGAAAGTCCTGACCTTTTGAAAAGCGCCACTTCTTTCATCCATTTCCTCTCACACACATCCACCTTATATGTTCTATGTTCTCGCGGCTCACCTTGGAGAAGACCTCGAAGTGGACCTGGCTGATGTTGAGCTCAGAGTCTGAGTAGAGACACTCCAGTGTGACACTGTCTCCCTCCAGAACCGGCTGGGTTGGCCCCTTAATGAGCAAAGTGGCTGCATGTGGACAGAGATTTACACGTGTGGGTTATTGATAACAACATGAACATGGCAGCGGGGGCTGACCTGCGCTGGGGATCTAGCTGCAGATCCGGGCAACACTTTCAAAACAACCTCTCCCTTTTCCTGACATTTCTTTTAAGGCTCCTGCTGGAAAACTGCCAATACTCTCAAAGTCACAATGGCGACTTGACCAGAAACAGGTTCTTCCACTTTACTAGTGTCGCTTTGTCTTTCACGTCAGGAAAGACTGCATAACACACCAGGTATTACTTCTTCACAGTTAGGATGTGGATCTGATGGTAACAGATCTTTTGCATACAGTATACGTAAACATATTTAACTGTTCTTCTTGTTGGTCCCTTGATAATCCCTGCAACATTTCCTGTGTTAGTCTGAGTCTCATAACCACCGGGGGAAAGCCATCAGTGTGACAGAAGAGAAAATAAAGAGGTATCTCCAGAGGACAAACAAACTCTGAAACAGACAGGCACACACACACACACACACACACACACACAACCCCAGGAGAGAAACTGTATGAATAGGTTTATGGGGAAAAAACGACCAGAAACAGACTTGAATATTAAACCAACAGCTCATTTAAAAGGAGCAATATAATTAAACGTTTTGAGGAGATACTTACCAGAACTGGCGTGAATCAGGGCGACCACTGCAACAGCTAGAAGCACTTTCATGACTGCGAAACACCCTTTGTCAATATGAGAAAAATGTTGTGCAGACCTGCGCAGCTTGTAATCTGAAATGAAAGTTGGTCCCTCAGTATTTATCTATAATGAGGTGTGGGTGTGGCTTTCATTCTTGTTTTTATTTCAGGAAGTGTGCTCAAAGGAGTCTGAAATTGTAAACGCACAAAGGAATTATCCATCCAAATCATTATATAGCCTGAAATAAATTGCTCAGTAGGCCTTATTGTCTTCGGTCTTGTGACTGTCTTTTGCTGAGGAGCATTTACGCCTGATATATTATTTATGTGAAGTGTAAATAAAGGAACTTTGCTGCTCCGATACGCCCAGTGCGTCATTTGTCTCTACGGGGAGTCGGGCCTGTCACGTTTTCAGTCGGAGCTTGTTGTTTTTGAGGTCGGTGGTTTTTCTAAAGAAGTCAAACCGAATTTGAAAGAAGTCTTGACAAGCAGAGCTTCGGGAAATCCCGGTGTGATAAGATATGCAATGCCGAACAAGCAAACATTTTACGCTTCATTCGCCGCGACCTTTGATTGATTAGCTGTTCAACCTGAGCTCAACAGGAGATAGGATGGAAAGAAACTCGGTCTTGTCAGAGGGTCTCACAGATCGTTTCCTGTACGCCAACTTAAAGTGCTTAGACAGTCACCTTTAGACTTACTGACATACCCTCAGAAATATTATTTTTTCACTTTCAGTCAGATGGATGTCTCGTATTGCTGCATAAACATCAGGATCGCAGTTACAACAAAATTTGAACACTTGAAAGAATTACGTTTGAGAAAATTGAGCAAATACCTCTCAAACAATGTTTAACATGTTTAGGTATCTAAAACTATACACAAACATAAAATGTTCTATTATTAGCTATTGGCTGCAAATTAGGGAGCTCTGTTCTTGGGTGAGAACACTCACTTTACTGTACTGTTTTTATTATCTCTTGATGTAAATGAGCATCACTCCAAGGGATATTAACGGCTATGACTTTATTTGGAAGAATTAGTCAAGTGGTTTAGAAGGATTTGTGCTTTTAACAAATCTCAAAGTGCCCCAAACTGTAGGCTAAGGTGTCCTACTGAACAACTTCTTAATGTATGTCACTGAAAATTATGGTTTCTTAAATTTTGGGAGCCTAAAGTGTTTATAGCATTGTAGGCCTAATTACTTACAGAAAGTAACTGTAATGCCGTATTTATATATATATAAATATATATATATACTTTATTATCATTATTGTTACATATTTTATTATTATTATTGTTGTTATTATTTTTATTGATGGAATATACCTCTGTGTATTGAGCTCATAATATTATATTGCCTGTATCTTGTTTTTGTTTTGTTTGTTTTAATTCAAGGAATAATAAAGTAAGATTTTCTACACCATCCCTGTCCCTGCATGTGTGTCTAGCACCGATTCCACTGCGACCAGTGGTCGATTTTAATTAATAAAATCAATGTTTAGTTTGTTTGGTGTAGTTCAACAAAATATCCAACGGATGGCAGAGTAGAGGCGAAGTGTTGTCACCGGAAATAGACATAAACAAAGCGGAAGTAGTGAACATTTTCCTCGGTGATTTTTCTAGCTGTGCATAGTCAATTTGAGGGAGTCTTTCTGTGTCAAACTCACTCATTGTCGCCTCAACGACACCAAAACATGGACAGATAGTGTTTGTTTAATTGGGTAAGTTGGCAATTTAGCGTGTAATTTTACGATGCAGCGTTTATAAAGCCGCTCCGCTAGGTTAGCTGCTAATGCTAGCCTGTCCGGCTAAATTCAAAGCTTGATTGCTGCTATTGTTTTTAGCACATAACGTTATGTTAGCGCCGGTATTTTAGGTATTTGCTTTATTTGTTAAAGCTGCACATCCGCTTAATAGTCCCCTGTCTGACTTCTTTATTTTACGAGTGTGGTGTTATTTTCACAACTTGGTTAATATTTTCAGTAGATCGTACAGCGTTGGTTTACGGCTAAGTGTCTGCATGTGTCTTGTAGCAAATAGTAATGATAAACTAGCTAAACTGCACCGTTGAAAACAAAATTGCCAAGTGAGTTTCAGAGGGGTATATTAAAACATCAGCAGTGGCATTAAATCCAACTGGGAGGCATAAAAAGAAAAGGAAATAAAATAAAATAAACAAATAATAAATTATCAAATCGAGCAGATAATACATTTTAGGACCGGCAAAATAAAACTTAAAGCTAACATTATGAAATTGCTTTTTTCTTTTAAGGCTTTGTTAACCGTTTGCCTCTGTGATGCTAACTTGTGTAACTCCCTCCTACTTCCCCAGATATACAGACGTGATCCCTGTAAAAGACTATCCACCTGTGACCATCTTGGACAGTCACTCGGGACTCTGACACACACAGGCGCAGACAAACATCAGTTTTGCCTCTTGTGAAACTCCAGAGTCGGTCCACTTTCCCTATGGCCGCCAGCATGGCGAACAGCACCACAGCAGCAGTGAAGGTTCAGACTGCTGGCACTCCTGGCAGAAATAGTCCAGAGGGATCTCAGGTGAGTGTATTTTGTTTTTACTCTCCAAACCCAAAAGGCAGTGCTGCTGAGTTGGGTTGCTGCACCAGCGTCTTTGCACAGATGCATAAATATCATACTGCATTTTATAAGCGGTCACATTTCCTGCAAATATGAGCCACAAAACTGTTTAGTAAAAATGAATAACTACATAAGTTTCATATACTTTGTGTGCGTGTTCATTTATTGCATCATTTTGATATTAGTCCAGGTTGTACTGTCTGCTAATTACAGTCCCACTTGCTCCACAGTGTTTAGAAGATTCACTATTAAATCGTTAGTAAAAAGAACTAATTCTCAACAACAGAGCAGGCGTGTGGGACAGTTTACCTTATTCACATCTTGTTTTCCTTCCCCAAATGATTAGTGACAGATTATACATTGTGATTGTTCTTTTTGTAACCACTTTATATTTGGCATAATGCTTTTATTTTTTACATATGGGATCTTTTCTAAATATCGTTGTCAAGATCACGTTTCAGCCCTGTAACCCATAATATGGGTCTTGACTTTAAATGTAAAAAAAAAAAAAAAAATGTTTTACATTTAACACAAAAACTTGTGGGTGCCCAGTTATCATTTGTGCATTTAGGGCCCTCACGAGACTACTATAAAGAGCTCACAGCCTCTGCACACCTGTACTGTTTTGCAACTAAGTGTATTGATGCACATGTTTTCTTTGCAGGTGCTCAGTAAGAAGAAGCTTCAGGACCTGGTGAGAGAGATCGATCCGAACGAGCAGCTGGATGAGGACGTTGAGGAGGTCTGTCAGGGATTTTGATCAAAGAGTAAACATAAGCTGCAGTGGAATTTTTAGTGTGAAATGAATACGACTTGCGTCTTCCTGGTTCTTGTTGCTCTAAAGTTGCCCTAACCTAGCACCACACCCATCGTATTGAAAACTCACTCTTGTTTGAAAGTCTGCCAGCATGAAACATTGTGTAAGCAGCTTAAAATATAAGAGAATGTTGCTTTTTTTTTTTTACTGAACACAATTGATGGTTTTCAACGTCTGTCTCGTCTCAGATGCTGCTACAAATTGCAGATGACTTTATAGAGAGTGTAGTGACAGCGGCCTGTCAACTGGCACGCCATCGCAAGTCCAACACCTTGGAGGTGAAGGATGTTCAATTACATCTTGGTAAGTTGCTGCTTAGTGTGTCTCAAGTAAAAATAAATCTCAAGAATACATGATACGATGGTCAGCCTGTAATTACTGAGGAATAATTGCTTTCAAAAATGGTTGTCTCTTACTATCGAAATGATGCCTCATATGTCATGTGGGATCATTCATTTCTTAGCCCAAAATGTTTTCTCAGTAATTTTATCCATAATTATATTTATGTTTAAAAATGACAGTTACTTTGAATGGAAAAAGTTATTTATCAACCTGTCTGTCCATGATCACTTCTAAGTGTCCATAATTTGTGATAATTGAAGGGAGCACATCTACTCCTTTAGAATTATACAAATATTTCTGACAGTTGACATCTGAAAGGGAAGCCTTGTTGGATCCATGTGCTGTATAGAAAATACAAAAAAAAGAGCATGTTATGCCAAAATAAATGGCATGTTTTCCACTTGAGTTAGAATAATTTGCGCTCATCTCCTTGAGCAACTCAGTCAGTCATAAAATACAAGAGCTTCCTGTGAAATGTAGTTTTAGGGTAACATGGCAGGTAAATTGCCATCTCTGCTGCTTTGCTGCCCACGCAGAATGTTAGTGTACGGAAAGTCAAGACGGAAGTTGAAATTATTTGTTTTATAGCACTGAGAACATTAAAAACCCTTTTCTGATAGACTGAGTTACCAACAAGGGCATGCTATCCACATTTCCTTTGTATATTTATAAAGTGTTTGAGGTCGCTGAATATCTGTTGGAAGTCCGGAGTAGTTCCTGCAGCCGGTGTCCTGCTGACATTGAACATTTCTTTTCTCAGAGCGCCAGTGGAACATGTGGATTCCTGGTTATGGCTCCGATGAGATCCGGCCGTTCAAGAAGGCTTGCACCACAGAGGCTCACAAACAGGTGAGCAGTAGATGTCTTCGTTTCTGTTGGACATGTTAGAATATGTGATGCGCTGTATATGTATGTGTGCTGGTAGAGAAACATGACGGCTGTTGATGAATCATCCTGGTTTGCTAATATTGTGATTTGTTTCATATTGTAATGAACACATACAGTGGACCTAACTGTTTGCATTTGTTTGCATTTTAGAGAATGGCGCTGATTCGCAAGACAACCAAAAAGTAGCAAGACTATACACCAACGTGTTGTACCCACTCTGTGTATTGTCTTTTCTTTTGATAATTTTTTTGTATTTTTTGTTCCTTTTCAACTGGGATTCTGTTTTGACTTATGAAGAAGCAGATGGTTTAAGTGGGGGTATTTCTTTTTTTTCCTTTAGTTCTTAACATTAGATAGTGTTTTGTCGTCATAACTCCCACACATTTGGGTGTTTTGCCAGCACCATCACACAATAATGTAATTATTTTCTCTGTTTCTGTTTTGTTGCCATTAAGCTAAGCCTGGCATAACTCAATTCACTGCATTTTTGTCAATAAACATTTACTGGAATACTTCTTTTGGATTATAACCACTGCTGTATCCAGTTTACCTTTTTGATACTCTAGAACATTTGGATGTGAATGCTACAGATTCATCTGCCTCCTTTTAAAAAAAATAATAAAATAAATGTATGTTTGTTGTCATCTTGCCAATAACGGATAATCATAACCGTTGAGTATTTAAGAGATTATTGCTCCCGTTTACTCACTCTACTCACACAATGTTGTTGATTAGTTTTTTTCTTTTCAATTTTTTTTTTTTTATAGAGGGTCTATAATACCAACATCCTACTGCAAATGGTGGTCACAAAAACAGTAATGTCTTTGTCTCTGTTGTTAGACATGTATGTGCTGTTCTGTATTGTTACTGAATGAAATAGATTTTATTACATTAACACATTTATTTCAACCATCCTTGTAAATTTAATTTGTACTTTGTCTATTTCAGCAAATTGCATCAAAATATTGATAGTCATTTTCCCCAGATGTTGACTTTTCACAATGTCACAAAAATAAAAGACTGATATTATCAAACACTATGTTTTGGATTATGGCTTTTATTGCTAGACTGAACATAAATTAAATCAAGTTACCAACAGGTTTCTACATACCTTTTGTACGGAAGGATTTATACCTTTTACCTAATGTAAAACTAAATTCCCTTATTGCAGTTCATTTGAAACGATGCTTGCAAGTGGTTCTCTTTGTACAGAACTGCACTGAGGTTTTGAAGGGCCAAGTGGAGGCAGAACGTTCAAGTCCTGAGATATAAAATCAGTTCACGGTCTATTTGCAGAGAACTAAGGACACAAACCAGTACAAAGACAACAGTTGACAACCTGTCAGTGAATCTTTAATATTGGTGTCTTTTAGTAGCAAAATCAATCATTTGATTGCACAAACACAGGAGGCTGCTCATCTGCCAGATGAACAGTAATTACAACAGAAACCTCTCGCAGCATTTCAACAAAACAATATCCAAAGGCACCCTAGAGTTTTTATGTAATTAATTTCAACAACAGCACCTGAAAAACAATCCCTGACTTACAGGATGCGGTGCAATTATTGATGATGCAAAAAAACCTTTTCCAGACAACAATGCAGGTCCAATAGATTAAGGGAGATGTTTCTAATCTCAACCAGGGGACCCAGTACCTTAACTGCTGCCAGTCATGGACAGAACAAGCAACATAGAGAAGACTCACAGATTTATGTCCTGAGGAATGAGCAGAATGTCTTAATAGAGCAGTCATTCCCAACCTTTTTGACCAATGCCTACTTGCAATTACAAGTTATGACCTTAGTATTGACATGAGCTGTGAGCGGTTTGACTAAAGATACATTTTGGCTCTGTGAAAAAGATAAAAATAGCAATTAGTTCACAAGAAAAGGTAAACTGCACTATAGAACATTGTAGGGGGGGAAAAAGGTTTTGTTTTTTTCCTTAATCATCTTGTGACTCCTTAGATATGTCTTAACATCTCTTTTAGGCATCAGGATCCCCAGGCTGGCAAGCACATTTCCATTATTCAGGTCTTGAGGTCTAAAAATCAATAATAGCGAAAGATGTGATTGTATCCATACGCTAGTAGATTGAATGCATGGTGACACAGTCTCATCTGGCCCCAATGGCTTTGGCTCAATATGTCATCATTACCACCCCTTTCCTACTGAACTGAGGTAAGCAATGACCTCATCAGTCCATGTTAGTCTGGTCAGCTGTGGGCCTAGCATTTCACATAAGAGAGGTTCTCTGCCGACCTTTTCATGGCCCTATAAATACAAAAAGCTATAGATTTTGCAATTAAACAAGACCAAGAGTCTGCAGCTATGCTTGTAGCTTTGTGAGGTTGAACTAAGGTACACTTTAAGCCACATTTCAACATCAACATGCTCACAGTGATAATGCTAACATGCTGATGTTTAGCAGGTAATATTTGCCAGGTTCACCATCTTAGTTTAGCCTATTAGCATGCTAACATTTGCCAATTGGCTCTAAACACAAAGTACAGCTATGGCTAATGGAAATGTCATTAGTTTCATAGCAATTTAGTCACAAGTCAAAGTATTGGAAAAATGAAATATAAAAAAATGTGACCATATGATGGCACTAGATGAAAAGTTAAGATAACTTGAACACCTGTAGCAAACTTCACAGCAATGCATCCAAAAATTGTCAAAACAAATGTCAACCAGCAGGTGATGATTGATGAAAAGTCAGAGGATCACCAAAGTCAGTAGGAAATGATTCTCTTGATACCATGGATGCAAAATGTCATGGCAATTTTTAGGTTTTATAGGCATTTCATTGTGGACCAGCATTGCCACGCCGCTGTAATATCAATTACACAATACCTCTATTTCTAAAGTTAAACCTTCTCCCATTTCAGGAATGTCAAAGTATTGTACACACAAAGCATTTCCTCATATCCATCTCTTACATTACTCAATAGTAAATATTGTATCTTCACAACAAAGGTGCAAAACACGCATATAACATCAGTAGGTTTCATGATGGTCACGTTATTGCATTAAAACTCCACCACAAATTCAACTTCCTGGGGGTTAGTTGTGTTTCTATAGTAACACGAGTGCATATAGGTGACCACCGCCTGTCCACAGTTTAATCACAGCATTTCCTGTTCTTGGGTGCTGTGCTGGGCTCTGCCACGCTGGCTCTCTGTAACTGCAGCGCCTGTGGTGCAGCACACTTGACTCCATCCCAGCCCTCTTGCAGCTCTATCTCTCCACTCAGCAGACCCTGGTAGACCCGTCGAGTCAGCAGCTCAAAGGCACCCCTCACGTTCTGGCCTGTCTTGGCAGAGACCTCCATATAGGGCATACCTAGCTGTCCGGCCAGTTTCTCAGCCTCTTCCCGGCTCACCACCCTCTCCCCCTGAGCACCCCGGTCACTCTTTTGGCCCACCAGGACGAACAGAACCATGTGCGGTTGCACTTGCTCGCACACCTCAGCATGCCACTCCTTAACATGGTCAAAGGAGGCTCGGTTGGACATGTCAAACACCAGCAAGCCTCCGACAGAGTTGCGGTAATAAGAACGGGTCACTGACCTGACAAGAGAAGAGAATCACGGGGAGAAGCATGAGGAAAGATGGAAGGGGATTGAATTTCAACACATGAAAACCTTTCAACGCCCTCACTGTGTAGTGCAGAGTTCAGACTTTGCTACCAATTTATTTCCTGTTCCAGTGAGCAAATAATCAGCTGATTCTCTGTACTGTTTGAGCTGAGCTTTTTTAGATAAGCAGATTGACAAAGAATTTGATAACCACTATGTTTTTCTCACCCTAATCAAACTGTCCAGAGGCACAAAGTTCCCCCATGAGTCACTGAATGTTCAAACCGAAGGAAAGATCTCGTGAAAGGGCCCTCCCAGCAGCCAGTTTGTAAAAACTTGCTTCTTCGTTAGAACCCTTCTTTATGAAAACAAACCGGATTTGGCTGAGCTTTTAGCTGACTCATGTGGGATTAGCAAGCTACAGATACCATGCAGAGAGGAGGTAAACACAAACAGGCACCGTTTGCAATTTGCTTCGGTTCATTCAACTGGAGAACTGAAATAATGAATTTAGAGGCGTAATAAAACATATTACTCCGAGTGATTTAATTAAATATGCTGAGCAGGAAAAAGATTGCCTTTATAAAAATGTGCCTTTTCCACATATAGCATTACACATGCTGCTTCTTTGTACACATTGCACACTGATCTTGTGAGGCTGACAGGGTGGATACAGTCATAGCTGAAAGCAAAACACTGATGAACAGCTCCTGTGTGAATGGAATAACCACTGGTAGTTCATTTGGATAGTATATTTGCATGCTCGAGGCATATAACAGTGCTGTGCTACTAGGCTGGGTGCAAAAAGAAGGCATTTTTTAAATATACATTATGACATCTAATAATGCAAATATTCCAAGAATCCGAAATCAGAAGTTGGAGAGTTAAGCGATGACTGGCGCCAATGTAGAAGACAGACACCATGTCCCCATTTATCACAAGATGGGTTCATCCTCACCTGAACCTCTCCTGTCCAGCTGTGTCCCAGAACTGCAGCTTGACACGGACCCCGGGCTCCACCTCCAGGAAGTGAACATAGAAGTCTACACCCACAGTCTCGTTGATGGACTCCAGGAACAAGTCTTCAGTGTAGCGCTTCAGCATGGAAGACTTGCCCACTGTGGAGTCCCCCAGCATGATGATCCTGAACTGGTACTGCCACAAAGTCAGGTCCATTGTTGCTGGTAGTGGGAAAAGAGGGGTGAAGACAGTGAAGACGGCTTGTGGAAATACAGAGGTGTATAGGGGGGTTTGTGAGAAAGAGGGAAAAAAATTTGGTATACACTGCAGGAATTGTGAAAGGAGTTGTAAGGCCGGTTAGGAATGGTTGAGGAGGAATATATTGGATGGCCTACATTGTATTAAGGGGGATAAAGAGAGAAAGAAAGAGGTGAAACCTGCAAGAGACTAGCAATTCTACAGCAGCTTCCTACCAATTGGTTTCCCAACTGTTGATGCTCCAAATGTTGAAAAACTACCACTGCAGCCACTCCTTAGAAATCTCACAATCAGTAGAGCAGTCTGTGTTCACAGTCATCCCAAACTCCTAAGCCGTTGATGGCTGCAGCACAAGTCTCTCAGTCGCATTCCCATGGTGGTACGTCTTATCCTCTAAAGCAGGTATGTAGAGAAATGTGTCCCACAAAGTAGATCCCAGTTTTGCTGCAGTTCTCATCCGAGTTGCTGATCTCAATGGCTGCTTCAAACATGAGCAGGGGTGTGGACTTCTAAAGTTTGCCTGTTGATACTTGACAAAAGGTGGGGCAAAAGCACAATGACACACAACTGTTGAGGAAAGGGAGGGCCAGAATTGGGAGAAGGGGCGGGCGGTATAAGGAAGTAGTACATGCATTTGTGGCCTTATCAAAGCAAACCCTGCAGTTTCCTGCTGTTATGATAACTATGTCAGCATTAACAATCATAGAACATGGGGGTGAGTGTGGGCAACTGTTTGCAGATATTAACACTTTATGATCTTGTCTATAGAGTGAACATTACCACCAAAAACAGGAAGTTGATAACAATAGAGCTTTACCTTCCCTGGGATGGTTGATCTACAATAGGTTTGTTGGACGTTTGCTATGTTTACATAAAAAATGTGTAACTGATGACAAGTCAACATACTTCGAGTCATTGTGACTATTTTAGTATTAAACAGGCACCAGTCATTAAGGGCACAATCGATAGTTTAACTATAAACATTGGAGAATCATCAACAATCTAAACACACAATTAGACAATGGAATCACTCCCAACTGTTTTTTTATATGATAATCACTAGACAACTAAATCCAATTGTGTCCTGGTTCTGTTAAAGGTGTGTTTTCATAATTTCAGTAAAGCTCAGCTGCTACATGTTCATGTTGTGGGGGATAATGAATATAAAAGGCCTATATGGGCTGCTACAGTGGCTTTAGACTTTTGTATATAAAGAAATACACTGGGAACCAGTGGTTTCAAGTAATGCCAAAACTGAAAATAGTGCCATCCGTGACGACAAAGCTTTCTTTAACAAGGCTCTTTATAGCTTTGCTTCAAAACTCAAGTGTCACATTGTAACAGGAAAAAGCAGAACTTACCGATTCTCAGCTCTACTAGAATAAAGGACAGATTGTCAAGAGGAATAAAAATATATTTATTCAGAATGAACACACATATTGCACCACACATGCTTCATAACTGCTTAAATATTCAAAAAGATATATTTTTTCCCCCCTATACAATTACGAATGTATGTCACTATGTGAAAAGAACACAAGCGAAAATGCAACTTGGAAACATGATGCTCATCGTCCACAGTTGGCTGCTATTGATGTTATAAGTTCAAATCTAGGTTTTTGTTTCAGTTTTAAAGACAGCAATTCTCATATGCCAAGCTTTCACTTTAAATGGGTCAGCTGAGTCAGCTGAGTACAGCAGTAAGAGACAATGGAGTTCAAAACCTGGTGAGTTCAGGTTTACAATACTAATATACCTATCTAGATATATATGTATATATAGTACGAATATGCACAGACACAATGTAACCCTGAATGAGCTTCACAGTGGACCAATGAAATGTTCCAATCACCGTAAATCAAACGCACTCACACTAAATTCTGTCAATTCAGAGGGTGCGGCTTATATACAGGTGTGCTCAACAGTCCTATTACTATATATGCAAAATAGTATTAAACCTAAAATTATAAATATATTACTTAAAATAAAATTGGAACATACAGTAACGTTTCAAAAAAGGTCATATCAATGTGTAATTGCCGTGATACGCAGGCAAGATGTTGCCGATAAAAATAGCACAACTGTCAAAGTCACGCGTCTCAGTGTTTTCATACATTGGATTAGACAGATTTGGCGGATGGTTGCACCAACAAGAAAACTTATTGCACAGACCCCGACGCCTACCCCAACCCGTTGTCACGGTTACTGTGTTTCCTGCAATCTGATGTGCTTATTCTGAGCCAGTCACAAGTTTCTATACTTAACTGCCAAATCCTCTCCAGTCTCCTCACAATTTTGCCCAAGCATCATGAGCTCTCATTTGCGAGACATTGTACATACACTATATTGATAGGCTGATATTCATGTCTCACCCCCCCCCCCATTCAGAGGTTTTCTATACAGGTATTCCACAATGTCCACATATTTTCTACTACTCCCCCATAAAACACTTTATTCCGGCTTTTGCTTACTGCAGCAGCTCTAAAGCCCCACAGAGCTGACGGCAAGACATCCGGCTACCTTTATACAATCACTGAAGGCAAGATGTATTTAGTGTGAGGAAAGTGCAGATTCCCTGCTATATCAATGCTGGATTGGGTATAAATGATTAACATATTGTACCAATAGCAACGTAAAAACAATTCAATACAAATGT